>JARHVA010000660.1:2870000-2942500 GCA_037957365.1 Torreya grandis
TCATAAAAAATCATGATAAAGTTTTAGATTAAATAGGTAGACCTCTAGTTCTTCATACTAAGGAAAATCCATTTTAGGTAGTTTTGGATACCTCTAGGAGAACCTCAGGGTTTCACTTAGTATAGTTAGAGGAGAGAGAGTTGGGATAGAATATTTTGGGTAGTGACAGGGACCCTAATTTCATTCCACTTTTTAGAATTTTTGGTCTGGTTCATCTCCCCATATTTATGAACAATTGCTAGCATTTTAGGGGTGTTTAGGTGGCCTACTCATCCAAATAGGGTCTAAGTTTTATTCTATTTCTTCACTTAAAAATTTAATTAGAAATAATGGTTTTAGGTAATTATTTTAGGGTCAAATAAGATATATTAAAATTGTTTTCACCAAAAATTCCTCCTTGGAAAGTAGCTATGGCATAAATCCTATTTTCCTCATTATCCTTATGAAATGGCCATGTGTTTAGCTTTAGATAAAAACTTGGGTTGAATGGATAATTAAATTTCCACCTCCTTATGCCACATAAACTTACACAAGTGATCTTTTCTCACCAATCCTTATTATTTCATCAAAGCCTTGATGAGCCAAACATCTCAAGTTACTAGTTAGAACATCAATGGAATTAAAAGCAAGTTTATCAACTACAAAGGTTTTCATTTCTTTTAGTGGTTTGAAATTAAAGTGGATATGATGTTTTTACCTATGAAATTTCCTGACAATCTCCTTATTTCCAATTTTAGTCTCACACCTATATCATTCATGAAGTGTAGTCAAGAATGCTTCATATAGTCAACTCCCTATAGGTTTTCATCTATAGTCATGGTGTATAAAGGTCCTAATCATGGTCATGGAAGTGTGACCAATAGTTTCAAGGAGTTTAATACCTTATTGAAACATAAATAATCAAGTAAAGACCCTTTAATTGACAAAATATGGACTATGATAGTCAATTCAGTCCTCCATATAATCATACACCATTAATGCCCATCTATAGGTGCCATGGAGAGAGTTAAATAGGTTGGAATAAAATTATTGTAACTTGTTTCAAATTATTCAAGGTAGTTAAGATTAATTTTATCACTTGGATAAGTTCCAAAGATGATTATAAGTCTTATACTATGCACATTGCTTAGGTTTATACTCACTGCCCTGCAACCTACAATGACCACCTATAGGTGGCATATATAGAGGTCTGAAGGTGTGATATATAAATTTTTAAACATGTTTTTAGAATTTATTTAGGTTTAATGAGGTTGGAGAAACCATAATAGTCATGTTTTAAACATTGGATTGGTAGGTAAGAGTGAGAATCCACTTCAAGAGAAAAGAATTGAGTTTCAAGAACTTGCTTCCATAAAGTACTAAAACAAAGGCCTAAGCACTTTTGTTGATGCCATATAACATTGTCTCATATAGTCTAAGTCAAGTTTAAGGTATTAATCTTGTATCCCTATCCTATGGGAAGAGCCTTGCAAAAGGGAATAGATGTCTGACTAGAGGAACATGATTTTTGAAGGCATCCATTTTTTTATTTTTGTTCACTCTAGTGTTTTAGTGACTTCTAAAGTATATTAAGTTTCTAAATAGCCTTACACCCTAAGATTTCAATTTAGGAGCATATCACTGTGAACAATGATTCCATTAGAGTGAGGGATACATTAATTATTTAAGGGACTTGGAAGAGAGTTGAAATTTAGGGTATTGAACTATATCAACACTACAGGTGTGCCATTTCTTATAAAAGTCACCTACAACATGATTTTAAGTGACTCACAAACATGTAAAGTGAATCATGGTAACACTAGGCCTACAAACATAAAACTTTGCCATTAAGAGTTGGTTTAAAAACATTTAAATATCCTAAGGTGTAAATCATTGGTTTTAAGGATTGATATTCACCTACAAGCCTGTGTCATACCAAAAAATGACTAATTAGTAGTCTTAGGAATTTTAGGGCTCAAGTAGACAAGGATTCATTCCAAAAAGACATGAAAAACATTAAATTTTCCAATCTCATGAAAAGTACAAAAGGAAAGGGAATGTAAAGTCTCAAGGAGGGTTTGAGAGGAAGAAGTCATAACCTAAAACCATCAAAAAGGGAGACCTACAATTTCTGAGAGACAACTACAGTCAGATAGGTCAAAGGTTCTTTAAATGAACATTAATGGTTTTGACTAATTAAATAAGGTATGTGATGTTTTTGAATGATCATCATAGCATATAAAGAATCAGTTATACCTTATGATTTGATTCACACTCTCTAGGCATACATGTACCTTACCAAAGTTTGTACAAATAACATACACCCTTCGTATATAGTCAAGTTTCTAAGCATAATGAAGGATGGGTGAAATTAGAAAATTTGAAAATTTGGATTTAAAAAACTTTTCATGAGAATAAAATGAGAAAGAGGATTCAATAGAATGAGAATGGTGTATTAAACCATTCTACAATTGTTAAGTGCCACAAAATGCACCTACAACCACCTTTTGGTTTGGATAGTGAATTAGAGTTCAAATGGATTTAATTTTGTTTGACAATAGAAAAAAATTCATTGATACTAAATACCCAAGATGAACATAATGATAATATGAAAAACCAATGAAGGAATTAGCTTTCACCTATAAGAGGATTGTGTTCAATCTTTAGAGGTGGTCAATGAAAAAGATGAAATATTCATGTAACCTATTGGGTGAATATTTTGTCACCAGCTAACTGACAGAAAAATAGGTATATCAAACTCAGCATAAGGATATTTGATCAGCAAAATGTGTAGGTTTACCACAACATAATGAGATAAATATCTCCTCTCATCAAGGGGAGGTTCCATATAAACTACTATATACTAATATAAACTAAAAATAGACTCAGGTGAGATAACACCATCCATCTCTCTTTTTTCAGAGATGATGTTCACAGAGTAAAGGAAAATTCTTGGGTAATTGTTGAAGGCATTTATCTTCTTTTAGAAATGATGTTCAAAAAACTAGAAGAAGACTTCCTGGGTAGTAATTGTAACCATAAGAAACCCATGAAAGCACAAAGTCTTTCATTACTTCTCCTACTGAAATAGGACATAGTAACATAGTAGAATGAAGTGTGCCACAAAGTCTCCACCTCAACTACAACAAGATAAAAGGTTACGAAGGATAATGGGAGCTCAAAGTCTCTCCAATATCCTTTTCACTGAAACATAAAACATAGACTAAAGACAATTGTTGTAGCATAAAGTCTCCCACAGTCAGCTTTAGGACACCTTTCAATTTACCATCCCTAGCCATATTTTCCTTTGTATAGGCTACAAAGACATCTTGTCTTGAAGTTTTAATGAAAAAATCAATGAATAATGAATATCACAAAAAAATTATTGGAGTGTAAATCTGAAACAAGTTATTGACAAAATAGTTATTCAAAAGAGGTATGGGTTAGCAATTTACATGATTGATTAGTTTGATTGTCTTATATGTTGATCAAGATGTGCATCTCCACATAATTAGGAACAACAGAAACATTTACCTTACTAGATCCATTTACATTTTCATTTTCATTTGCCATTCCTCTTTACATTATTTCATACCCTACTATATACCTTACCTTCCCAATAGGGGGAAACCCTATTCTCATTTCCATAAATTTCCTTATTTTCATCTTATTTATGTTATACCATATGCCATCCTACCATACATTTATTACTAACTAAAGCCTATTTTTAGTTTCCCTACCCAACACTTTTGATCTTCGTTCTTTTGGTTCTTTCGCACCTTGTATGAGGGGATTCTGACATAATTTAAGAATTATTAAAATTCCATGTTTAAATGATAGTCTATGAGATTAGTGTGATAGTGGATCTAGTAAGTTATCTTTCATTTACATTTGATTGGTGCCATTGATTATAATTGCCTATGGGTAAATCAATATCCCACCTTGTGTTAATAATTATAATCATTTATGGGCAAATTAGTGTCAAAAACCTATGCCATTATTTCCTAATTATAACTACTTATGGGAAAATTAGGAATAACCCCTTTTATCATGCATTACCACATCACCTTGCCATTATTATTATCATTTGCCTTGTCATTTCCCTTAATTGGAAAACTTATTACCTAGTCAAGTCTCACCACCTTTTATGTTGGCAAAACTACTATGACTTGATGTCCTAATGGGACTATGTAGGTCATGCTTGATTCACATGAGGTCAGCTCAATACCCCTTTCCCATATTCTCTCTCTATTTTGAAAGTGGTACCTTGTCAATATCTGATGAGTCTAGGTACCTAAAAATTCCAAAAACATTCAAAAATCCTAAAAGTCAAAAAACATGTGTCTCATTTAAACTGAGTCAGTCATCCATGACCCACCCTACTAGGGCAAAACCATTGTTTATTTCAATCCATTCCACTATCATTGGGGGAGTGACCTTCCTTTGTATGTATCCTTTCTTGGGGGCAGGGCACTACTTATTTATCATTCCATTGAGTCTTCACACATACATATCAACTTGGTTAATGATAGGATTTTTTTATTTTTTATTTTTTATTTTTTTATTTTTTATTTTTATTTATTTTTTATTTTTTATACTTTCAAGCTTTCTATGTGTTTATTTGCTTAGTTGTTTATTTATTTGTTTGTTTTCTTTTATTGTTATGCTTTGAATCAATCTATATGCATTCATTAGGTGATTCCTTGTACATTATTTTTGATTCCATCCATATTCATACATCAATGTTGTCATCATGGTTTTTATCATTAGTGAATTATTTTCAATTATTTATTAGATTGGGAGATAGTCCTTATGGACATTTTGACTACAATATCATGGTGTTCTATATCATGATGCATACCATTACGTGATACATCAAAAATAAGATTAGGAAATATTCTAAGCAATGGATCCACAAAAAATTCTCCTTGGTAGCCTTGGAAAATCTTCCCACCCTACTTGGTCAAATCAAACCTATTAACCATTCTAGTTATATCAATGCTAATAAGGATGAGAATATCTGCATTGGTAGGTACAACTAAATCATTCACATTGATCAATTTTTTATTCTTCCAATCATCTCTTTTATCACTTTGTGCATCTTTATATGCTTAGTTATTTGTTGATTCTTTATTCATTAGACCATCCTATATAAATTTGTGTCTGCTCATCTTTAATCTATGCAACATGCTATATCCTTAAGTTATGCTTTCCAATCTACCCTACTGGGGCACAATCAAATATCATTATTCAATCTAGGTAATCTTAACGATTATAACTACCTATGGGAAAATCATTATTTCAACTCATCTTCCCTAACTAGGGCATATGCATGTGCCACTGATTATAACTACTTTTGGGCAAATCAGTGTCTCAACCTTTGTTACTGATTATAACCACCTTTAGATAAAATAATACTCTTTTTAAATAAAACATGTGAAATAATTATCTTGATTAGATTAATATCACCCATGGGTCAATTTCATTATTTTTGAAGGACCATCCATAAATTGTATGTGTCAGCCACTCCCTTAAGGGGGCATCATTATAGGCTTCCCAAACTTTTTTTGGAGCTTATTCTTCAATCAATATCTTCTTTCATTCTTAAATGGCATGTTATATTCTTTGAGAAGATGTTATTCTTCTTACAACTTGTAACATCTTCTTAAATAGGGGTAAACTGTAAACACCTAAAATTGGAAATAAATGACCTTCCACTAGGACTTTAAATTGATTCCTACCAACCATTATAAATTAAACCTAGGAACCATTGAATATCCCAAATTATTTTTTGCATCATTCATCAAATCTCATAATCATGTTGAGACATCCCTAATTGGGATATTCTATTGTATGCAATAATAAGCTCTCAAATATTCATCCCTAATCACCTTAAGGTATCACAACTTTCAATTTGGCTTATGGACTTATTAAGTGGGGCACTTACACACTTAAATCAAATCTTGAAAGAGATAAAAGTCTAATTAAGATCAATCATATATTTAAACAATATTAAACACCTAGTTAAATTATCTATTTACAATTAATAAATATCTAAAAATGAAAATTCCAAAAATCAAAATATCTTAGCCTTTCATCATTGCCTTTATGAGTTATCAAGCTCTTTAAAAATATCCTAAAATATATAATTTGAGATCAATGCCTAGTAATTTAAAATCATAATTACTTGATACCTATTAACTGTACTAGAGTTAGTCTTAACTCACCTAGGTTTAGTTTAAACCCATTCCAAGCCTAAATCAATCTTAACTCACCTTAGGTGAGAGTTAATTCCTAAGTCTGTAAATACAAGGCCTTTCCTATTGAAATAATAAGCTATTTTGGTGCAAAGTTATTATGCACAAATGAATTAAAAATCTTTGTAAGGCTATCATTCTCAAAACTTAAGCCAAGCAACATCAAAGCCAAGGTGATAAGGAGAGAAGGAGCTAATAAACCACCATTTTTAAAGAATTTTTGATGCACAAGCTTAGGAAACCATTCAACAAAGCCATTTGGAGCTCCCAAGGAAGGTAAAAGAGTTATGTCTTTTATGTTTTTGTTGTACTTTCATTTAGTTTTATTACTAAGCTCTCCCTAGTGTCTAGGCTAGAGATGTTAGGAATTTAGTGTGTTTATTTCATTTGTTTTATGATAATAACACTATACTAACCTCCCCTCTATGTCAAATTCCTAGTTCACATAAGTATCCCTCATGTACCCCTCATTAAAGATAAGAGTACTTCAAGTGATCTATATGATCAATTTGTAGCAGTACATCAGCCCTGTCATGATCTTGTTGGAAAATTAGAAGCACTTTATCAGCATGTTACCTCACAAGGAGATAGTAAGAGTGATATTGGGGTCCAAGTATTTTTGATTAACCATGAGGAAATCAACTTTTTGAAATACCTAGAGACCTTTTTCTTAAGTCTAGATGACACATATCTACTTCCACAAGAGAATGCTAACATTGTCAACTTGACCAATGAGTATGGTGAAGAGATTATAGAGGGTCCTAAGGAGAACACTATAGAAGCTAGTCTTATTGAGTCTTGAGATTTGATCCAAGGTCATAATAACATCAAACAGTCCTACTTGGACATCATCAAGGGGCATGAAAGAGAGGTACTTAATCATCCTATAGAAGACATTCATCCAATTGAGGGTGATTATGTGATAGAAATGGTTAGTTTAAATCCTAAAAAGAGACTCCTTAAACCTAGAAGGTAGTTTGAGATTAAGGTTGCCATGAAAGGTGGAATATTTTAAGATGAACCTAATCATATGATTCAAAAGGAAGACCAATTATACCTTATCCATTTAAGATAGTATTTGGTCAACATGATGAAGTTCTAAGACATAATGGTTTACTTCAAGTAGACATACCTAACCAAGAGGATTTTAATGATGGAGAAAAATATGTTGTTGTTTGCACCTAGCAACCAGATTTGAGATGAATATGACTTTATCCTTGGTTCACATGGCCAACCCATGCATAAGGCATTGAACTAAGAAGATATTTATTCTAGACAAGGAGTTTAATATTAAATCAACATACTCACACATGAGTAGAGGTTATCACTCCATAGATAGTACATAATTACACTTCACTCATCATATATCAATCCAACCTCATGGGAACATGATGATCAAAGAATTTGCCTATTTGATCTAGGAGGAGGAAAGATTATTCAAGTTAGTTATATATAATTAGTTGCCTTATTATTTTTATGGTTTCAAATAAGTGTTATCAACACAAGTATCTTGTATTCTTTCTTTCTTAGGTGTCTAGGTGTCTTTTTTATTATGGTGTCCTTGTGTGTGGTGGTTGTTATAGTCCTTATAATATTTCAGGGTATTGGTTTGATTATTATTCCAAGCAGAGTGGTTATCCAAGTCATGTTGTCAAGTGTGGATTTAGTACCCAAATTAATGAGATATCTAATTATCTTAACCATCAAGTTGGTCAACCCCTATGAATCACCAAGAATGTTGATAATTTGGCCTCCTAAGCCCAAATTTCAACCCTTGAAATCTAAAACTTTAGTTTTCATGTCTTCTGATCTCGTGTATGATCATAAAATTCCTTGTAAAATCCTTAAAATGGTATTTTTAAGCCCCTTTTAACATTATTTAAGGTTGTTTTGATGAAATTAGGTTAAATGTCATTTTGACCTTATGTTGTATAATCAACTTATGGTAATTTTTAACATGGTCAAATGGGTCAAAGTGGGTTAAATGATCTAAAGGGGTCATGTTGAAAAATTTTAATTGGTGTCCAAGTCAAATTAATCCCATCTAATATGTACCATCCCTAGAAAGGTGGAAAATCAAATTATAATATTACATTCCACTATCAAGGTGATTTATTACCCATATTATAACATCTAAAGGAGGTTTTATGAGAAAATGAAAAGTATAAAATATAAGGGAGAGATTAAAACATCATTAAAAATTCTTACAAACATTTTCAAGATTTATAGGCACCCAATATTTCATCTCAATTATCTTTCAGGTAGAATAGATAGTTTTCATGGTAGAAAGAGAGAGTTTTCAGTTGGTTCATATAGGTGTGTTAGAGAAAAATCATGTTCAAACATACACATGGATTTATTTGTCTCCCAAACTCATATCTATTATTTTTATGGAGTTTCAAGTAAAAAAAAAATCAAAACCTGACCCCCTTCCTCCATCAATTTCTTTGTTAACCTTGTAGAGCTAATTAAGTTTATCAACGGTACAAATAAGAGAGATAAGATAAGGTTCTAAGATTTTTTGTAGAGGAGGGGAAATTTTTTGAATTCCATATTATGGGAATTTTTTATTATATTTCCTCTCCCTCCTTTATTAACAATCACTAAGAAGGTGAAGGACTCATAATGTCTTCTCTATCTTGGAAGGGTACCACTTTACTCCATCTTCTCCTTTTTGAGCATGATGAAAGATAAATGTAAGGTGGGATGAATTATTATGGGTTTTTATATCCCTTATACACCATTATAAATCTTAATTCCACATGTGTGAGCCATCAAGAGACAATAAAACTTTAGTCTACTCAATCTAAAAAAATATGGTAGTAGGTTTTTATGAATGTGAGATCCAAACCACCGAAATCATTTTTGTATCATGATTATTGATGGTTCATATAAGTCATGACAATCCAAATCTCCTTTATATCCTATTAAATTTCATCCAATAATTAGGATGATCTTTTAAATTAACTCATGGTAGTAGGTTCATGAGAGAGAAGGTGGTAGTCAAAAATGTACAAATGGTTCTGCATTATCCAGATGCTTGGGAGGTTTCAAGAGTACAAAATATATAATGGGAAAACACTAAAAGGCATATACCACCCCTAAAAATAAATTTCATAATAATTTACATGAATGAACACTCAAATTATCCTTAGTATCTTTTCTGTAGGTCATCAAGAAGATAGGTGAACCTACCCTACAGGTCTGTAAGACCTCTAGATTATCTTGGGTATTAGAATTTGGTGGTATAAAAAAATATAGTATTTTTTAAATCATTTATCAAGTATAATCCTCATTCCATAAATACCATATATAAAAATTATCACATTTATATCTTATGGGCAACCTTTTTTTCACTCTAAGGGATTGTGTGGGTTGAGTTGAATTATGTCAATCTAAATGAAAGTGGAATTTTTGATAGAAATATAAAATTCCATAACCAAAAATGGATTGTTAAAATATATTATGATATTGACCTATAAAGAGGAAGGAATGATAGATTCTAACACTCTTTCTCTCACCCCTCATATGAACTCTTAAGTGTTAAATCATAGTGGTGGTGGATTGATATCTTAAGAAGGTTGAAGCTAGTGTCAAGCTTGACTAAGGAGTCATGTGGACTAGCCATAGGAATAAGTTCTCATATTTTAAGAATAATAATGTTAATTTTTATCTACAACATAATTTAAGTTTCATTTATATAGGTTAGTGTTGTTTCAAGTTTTAAATGTTCTTGGTAAAGTATATAAAAGACTTTAAACATGTTATGTTATGGTGTCTCATGAGATTGCCCATGTAAATGGTGATAGGACTATCCCATAGGGTTGTGAAAAGTTTATATTATTTATTAATATTGGTTATAGAATTTATTAATCTGAATACATAGGCAAGTAGATAAGGTTCATTATGATAGACCAGGTAGACTTGAAAAGTCCTAACACACATTGTGTAAAGGCATGGATCATGTTAAAATGTATTTATACTTTAATAGGTGGATGAAATATTAAAGAGATTATAAATACCCAAAACACACATAAATTTAAATTTCAATTCAAATGGAGGAATTAGGTAATTTGTATACTTTTTGAGAAGATACAGAAAGACCAACTAGGCCTAGTAGGCTTAAGTAGATAGCCAATGGCCTATGGGTATATATGTGAAGAGATTAAGGTTTTTAGGTGAAAACATAAGTATGGGGGATATATAGGGAGATTTTATTCACTTATTAAATGGTCATAAACCTCATAAAACTATAATATGCCCTAGTTGAGGAAGAACCTCATCTCTTAACTTTCATACATGGTCAAGGGTGTCAACCATTACCATAGGTAATCATGAAAATATAGAGGTGACTAAGTGTGAGGTATGATAGATAAGTAATAAGATTATAAAATAATAAAAATGACCCTAAAAATGTTTTTCCACCACTTAGAGTACCTCAATAAACATTGACAAGCCTAATAAAGATCTATATGTTTGATGAAGAGCTTTCGACCCTATCTCCAAAGATGCAAGTATAATATGTATTTTACTATTGAAACTAAATCTTACTATGAGTCAAGTAAGATAATTAATATATTAAATGTATAATAACAAGGTAAGGACATAGGTTTCAAGGTTTATAGGCACCAAAAATGTAAAGTCATCTCACATACAGTCAGAACACATAAGAACTATGGTAGGCAGGCAGATAGGTGAAGAAGAGATGTGTGGAACCCTATAGGGAATTGAATTATAAATGCGAATAAAAATTATTTTGACTTATTTCATAAATCCCATAGAATATAGTAAAAGTCTTAGCCCTTTAGTATTGATAAGAGCCTAATAGCTTAGTTAGACCTAGTACGACTAATTAGGTAGTCACATATTTGTGATTGAAAGTGAAGAAATTTTGCATGCTTGAGGTGTGTTTTAGGATTGAAATTATTAGAGAGGGAAGGAAAATTTTTCATAAGGTATTTCTAAGAGATTGGGACTCAGGCCACTAGGATAAAACTCAAGTTGTAGGCCTCTAGGGTCAAACTAGCCTAGAAGCCTAAAAAACCTAGGTAGAAGAATATGAGGTCTATAGACAATTGGATGAGTGGAAAAGGAAAAAAAATCATAATAACATGTTTATTTGGTTGTCATAGACCTATAAGAATTCTCAAAAGTGAAACTAAATGTATTTTTTTCCTTTTTACCCTAATTCTCTTCATCAACACTCTAGAATGTAAGCTTTTCAACCTAAGAGCAAATTTCTTCATGTTGGAGTTGTATAGAGCAGATGCATGGTTTCCTTAGTACATAAAGAAGGTTTAAGTGGGTTTTTTACTCAAAGTTATTATCATTTTTTTTAGTTTAAGCCTTCAAGGCTATGAACAATCGTTAAGAAGTCAAATCACTCTAAACTTGCCTAAACTAGTCTTAAGGGCCCGATGAAGGAAACCTTAAATAATTTAAACTCAAATTCTGTAACTTGGTACTAAAGATAGTTTAAACTCATAATTCACTCTAAGGATCTCCCTTCCATGATAGTGGTTGAACATAATCATCAAAAAATGTACTTTTATATGGTTTTGGGTAGAAAATGGGGTTCTAATCATGTTGAATAGTTTCAAGTCATTGATGAGAGTAGTGTGGATCATAGTACACATTTTTAAACCACAAAACACTCTTATTTAATCTTGTAAAATATCCTACATGTCTGCACCAAAGGGCTAGTCTAAATATTCTAGTGAGAGGTGACCTAGTCACCTAAATGAACTAAGGTTATAGTTTTATACTACTTATATGGCATAATTATAAGTATAATATGTTTTTTTAGTCTTCAAATGGGCTCACTCACTCATTTTCAAGGTCTTATTCAATTACCATGTCCATCCAAATAGATTGTAGTCAAGTAAATCGACCTAGTTTCCTAATAGGCCTATTTTGCCAATACGAGAAGAAAATTTGGGTGTATATGAGATATTAAGGGAGTAAATATAGAGTTATAACATCATGTAACTACCTCATGAAGATAATTAGTCACACTTATCATGGATATTATGGAGGAAAGGGCAGTTTTCTAAGCCTAGTCAACATGCAAAGGAGAGGAGACCACTTAATGATCCATAAAGGCTAATTGGATCATAACACACCTTTGTAACTACCATGAGGAGAGATTTATTAACTAAATTAGAATTTGTATGCCTTGAATGGGTTAAACCAAGTTTGAATTAACCTCTAGCATTCTACCTCTACATTAAATTCTCATTGAAGACCACCAACCATGAAGGCAACACATGAAAGGAACATGGAGTTGTTGTTAAGATTTGTAATTGATTATGGAGTGAATGATGTTAATTCATGACCTCAAATTGAAACTTACATTCCATATTTCCCTCTCTCATATTATCATTCTTCTATAAATTTAGGTTCTAAGGCCATTGTGTTTATCCCTTGATTGGGTATGAGGAAACTCTACCTAAGTCTATACTTGTAGACCTCTTGAGATAATACAAGGATTGTTTTAGATTATTTGATATTAGTTTATTGTGTTATTCTTGTTTTATTTTTATATGTGTTAGATTTATCTCCCTTTTCAGGTCCTTTCCACACCTATTTGCTAGTATGTTATCCTATGCAGGTCATGTGATGTGCCAAAGTGTTGGTAGTTGTGTTTGAAGAGCAATCTAGTTGATAGTGTCTTGAACAGGACTCTTATTAATTATATTTAATTTGCATGCATCCATCATAGCATTCACATGAAACACCAATTCCTAGAATCATTGAAGAGAATGGTTCAATTCATGTATTGGTCATTAGTGTTGTTTAAGGTCAGTTAGAGTGGATAAATCATATTGGTACATCACCCTAGTAGTATATATTTCAATTTCATGAATTTATCTCTTCCTTTTCACCCTAAAAATTTAGTAGGTTTATAATTTTAGCCATAATTTATTCACTAGGGTAGCTAGCCTCATAAACTAGAGGTATAAGCCATCTATATGTCACCCACAACCTTGGGCTCATCCCATGTTACCCCAAACTTGGAGTTGTCTAAACAATCCTCTCCTAAGGGTGAAATTTGGAGTGTTAACAAAACCTACAAAAAAATCAAATGAAATACAAAAATGGATATAAAATCATCTCTAAAATAATATTATATTTGTGGAATGAGTTCTCAAATTTTGGTCTAATGCAAAATACCATCTAAATGATGTTGAGCTAAGCACATGAAGATATGTTATATCTAGATCACCATACCAAATTATTCCAGATGTGATCCATGTGGTGGTAGGGTTGATGCATGAATTTTATAACACCCATAAATACTATGTTAATATAATGTGATTACCAAATCTAACACTCAATGTATGGGTACTAACTTCAATAAGCATGGCCTTTCTATTTAGACTATATAAGACCCTGAAATTAAATTTACTACCAAGGTGATTATATAAAGGTATACTACACTAACCAACACAATTAAGCAACAAAAAGGAGTGTGTAAAATTATTTCAACATTATGACTACTTGGATGCATTATTACTTGGATACATCACTCCATGATCAATGTATATATAACTTACAAAATATTTAAAAAGTGGGAGATAAACACTTATGTATGAGCCTAGATAATAGCTATCATGAGAAAGAAACATTTTGAAATGGGAAAACATGATTATACAAATGGTATCATAATATTTTGTTATAAAAATAACACCTACCCCACTATTAATATATGAATTTAGTGTTGAACAATTAGAAAAGGTCATTTTTGGAGCTCATGACTTATCGTTGGATCCTAAATATGAGTAGTTCATGCATGTAGTAGAGAGGGAGTACCTAAACCATGGAGGAAGAAGAGGTAACCATATAAAGTGATATTACATCATATAAATAATAAATATATGCATCTAAACTCATATTCTCAAGGCTAACAAGATAATTCATAGACCTAGAAGCTCTAAATGAGGATGAAGAAGAAGAGGACATAACTACATTTGTAGTCAAGGATTCCACCATTAGGGAGGAATTGGAAGAATAAGATATGGTGGTAGAAGTTATTCCTTATATACACATAATATTTTCAAACTTGTATCAATTACTGACACTTTGTATCTTATAGGAACCCATCAAGTCTTAATCTTTCTGAGTTCACACCTTAAGGGGTGCACTAGGAAAGGGGTAGGAAGACCATTGGTGCTTCGTAAGATTATTGTCCCTTTTGCCACTTGTCATCTACATCCTCATCTCTTATAAATACTTACCCTAAGTTTATTCATCTCAATTTACCCATTCTAGTAATTTACCATGTGTTATCCTCCTTGCTCTTTCCTTGACCCCCTTTTACTAATTTATTGTACTAGGTCTACTGGGTCAACCCTATACATTTTTTAGCCTCTGATTAATGTACAAGGTCAACTAGGTTGACCCTATACTATTTAGAGTTATTTATCATTAGGATATTTTTTAGCCCTTTGGTTAACCTAGCTTGAGATCTACTAAATTATATCCCAAAAACATATAGGGTCAACTAGGTTGGCCTTGTATATCTGACATATTTAGAAGGATCTGGGGTAGGATCCACCTATATATACAAGTTAATTTAAAACCATTTGTAATAAAAGAATCAAATAATAATAATTTCAAATGAACATCTACTTAATGACCATTCTACTTGAGGAATAAAGCTTAAGTTTCCATACTTCTTTAGAGATACAGGTCTTGTCTTATGGAGAAGTCTTTTGGATGCATATATAGTTTGTGTATCATAGAGCTGATTTGTCTTTGTTATCATTATATACCACAATAATATTTTGTGAATCACCTTGGCCAAGGGAGAGATTGAGGTTCAGTGGGTTCATCTTCAAAGGTAAGTATTCCTAAATTTATTTCTCCTTTATAAGAGTAGATAGATAATGAAACTATGCTTCTCTTCCCATGCATTAGGATTCCAAATACATTGACATGAGTATGTATCTTATATGCATGTTTATTTTATTTTAGTTTGTTTCTAACCCATACTTTGTGCAATAAGCTTTGGTGTACACTTGATTAGATTTACTTTCTTGTTTATTATAATAGAGTGAACATTAAACCTAAGACTCTTTTAGGGTTGTTACATGATTGTGTTAGAATGTAGGATTTGGAACCCTTCCTAACATGGTGTATTTGAAAAGTGATCCCCTAATCAGGTTTAGCAGATCCCCATATTGGTCAATCCCCCTCTTAATAAATCTATTCCCAATCAAAAGTGTAGGTATGCTCTATCTTCTTTGAGCCAACACCAATTTATAGACATGATGCATTTTTTATTGCATTTATTATGGTGAAATTGATGTGATATAACCATTTTAGGATTTATTTACCTTATTTCATTTATTTAATTCTTTCATCATTATTTTTATCATATATTTTCCATACTAGATCGACTCTATTGACCTAGTATCTAACTTCTATGCATAGGCTTTCAAGTACAGGATATTAGATTGACCTAGTTGACCCAGTATAGGTTTTTAGTTTTTAAAATATCTAATCTAGGCTATTAGTTCAACCCAATTGACCTTGTCTATTTCAGGCACTTAGAAGTAATATTTTTTAATCTTGATCGACCTAGTTGACCTAGTTAGTAGAATTTACAAGCATATATCAAGGTTATTGAATAGAAATCTTCATTATCTACATCTCTGATCTACCAAGGTTCCTTTATATCACTCTATGTCTTCATTTATAATATTTCATTTCACATTTCATATTATTTAAAACTACCCTTGCACAATTAATTGGATCGACCCTGTTGACCTAGTTCTATGTTTTGTGTGTTATCTAGATAACTAAGTCAACTCTACTGACCCTGTTAATTTTTAGACCTTGCTTTTTTAGTATAGGTTTGATCTTGTTGACCTTGTTCTATATTTTTTGCATGAACTATTGACTATATCAACACTGTACCTTGTTTCAAATTTGGAATTAATTTTGTATGCTAGAAATTAATTCACACTTTCATTTCTTGTTGCTTGCATGCTTAGAATAGATCAAATAGCTTAATTAGGTGGATTTTAGTTAATAATTTAGTTTCAATATTTTATTATTTATGAACACATGACCAAATCAAAAAATATAAACAAGCATTTTAACATTTGTCTTACCAAGGCCAACCTACTTGGATTTCATCACCAAGGGGGAAGTCAACTTGAAGCTCTAGTCAAGTATAAAGCATGGTTAATGGCTTATTATGGCTAAGCACCCAATACCCTTATCACTTTATTGTGTGAAGTGAGGGGGTAAGCCCCAATACCAAGCCTATATCATTACCACTATAGTCCCTTTCAGTCCAAACTACCTGAAACCATCCTTAGATTACCATTATAATTCCTTGCTTATAGCCAACTTCCCATCACATTTAAAATCATATCTTAATAATATAATGAACATTCAGGTTGATCAATTAGTTAGCTATTTAATTTCTTAGTTGATTGCTTACTCTTTTCTCAATTGTATTTTGCATTAAAAAAACTTTCATTATCCAACATTGGTGCAAGGTTTTGTGTAATTTTCTTTAATTAGATTATCCAATGTTAATCTAATTAACTATTTATTTCTTTTCAGATATTTATTTTCAAATTACTTTCAAAATTTATCATGTTTCAATCCACAAATCTATTATAGGATTAATAATTTTCCTTCTCTACTATACTAGCTTGACCTAGTCGACCCTATACCTTTTTCTAGCCCCTGTTCACTATAATAGATCAACCTAGTCGACCCTATATAGTTTTCAAACCCTATTTCCTCTTCTTCCAATCTCTGTTCACTGTACTAAATTGACCCAGTTGACCCTATACTATTTAAATACCTTGTTTTTATGCTAGGTCAACCTAGTCAACCCTCTACTATTTCTATCATTTCCTATTTCCTTGCTTTGTCATCTACCCTCTTTCTTTCCCTTCATCATGAACTTTCTACTTGATGATAGACTGACTTGTAGTTAGCAGACATGATGAATTTCACCAAACCTCATAGGGTCTCCCATAGATAGAGTAGGTATCCTCTCTTGGATTCTAGTAATATTCATATTTCCACTAGCACAATGAACTATGGGACCCCTCCTAATACCTCTTTATAGTGTAATCCCCTTTTCTCATTAGAATACCAACCTGAATTAGAGTATACCCCTAAAATGTTATTTATCTTTAAATTTCCTCAACATCAAGGAAAATATATTTCTATTATTTACAATCTTATGATTAGTGGTCAATCTAAATACTTTCATTCACCTACTCCTACATTATCAACTAGATTTTGGGGTACCACTTTATTTGATTCTCAGTCTCTTCATTTGATTATGACCCCTTCTCATACCATGACCTCTTATTTTCTAACTTCTTCCACCTCCATGCCTAGTATAAACACTAATATGGTAGGTTCTACATCTAGTAGACCTCTCATAAGATCCACTATACATAATCCTTCTAGTAGTGCATCATTTTATACCCAAGGTAATCATGCTACTAGTGTTTCTTCTTCTCAACCATTCACTAGCCATCATTTACTACACAAGCAAATTTTGCCACTAGTGCCTCACACTCTCATAGTTCCTCTCAAGCCCCTATCAACACCAATAGTGATACCCAATTCACTAATATCAGCATGAATACCAATTATAATACTTCTAACAATGTCAATCAAACACATCAACTATTATTACAAACACTTAATCAAATGAATACCTTTCAAGTTCATAACACAAATCAAATGATGATAATGCAAACCACCTTCTCCATCTTCAAATCATCCTCAACTAATGGTTTGGGGCACACATAACTAGAATGCACCCCCTAATCCTCTTCTATATTCTCAAGGCAATCTCATTCCTCAACCCCTTTGGTCAATAAACCCATTAGGCATCTCCAAAATGAACCTCTCACTACTCAAATTTATAAAGTTGATATTGGAGGTATCACACCTAAAATTTCTTATAATTTATCAACCAATCCCACCCTTCATCTTAAAACATTTGGAAATCTTTATAAGGATTGGGTCTAATTAAACACCTTTATCACTACCAAACTCTTAGCCAAAACTCTCACAAGTAATGCCTTTGATTGGTATAACCAACTTAAAATTCATCCCATTACTAGTTTGGAGGATTTAGTGAATGCTTTAGTTCAAGAATTCCAAACTAGTGATCTTCTTATAAAACATTGTGGCCTACTTCATAAATTGAAAATAACTTGAAAATGAAATTGCTCAAGCCTTTGTTAAAAGGTGGAAAACTTTGTCAAACAAATGTGAATATAACATGGTTGATGATAATCTTTTCCATTTCTTTACCAATTCCCTTTTTCTTAAACTTCAATATCAAGTCCACACTCTCTCTCCACATACATTAGAGGCTATTGATCAAGCTAAACATCAAGATTTCCTTATGCATCATTTCGATCCACCCCAACCTTATAGGGTCCTCATCTCTTAATTGATAACAACAATTACAATGTTACCAATGATGGTGTTATTGATTCTTATGACACCATTCATAATGTTCAAGCTATGATTCCTACCCCTTCATCAGAACCATCTCCCCTTTCTCAATAATATACCAATCCTCACTTATCTTCACCAAACAACATTAATGTTCATAAACCTCTATCCTCAACTAAATTTATTAAGCATCTACCTAGGCCTCTTCCACAAGATCTTTACTCTACCCATCCTATGAAATCTTAGTATGATCCTAACATGTTTTATTAGTATCATGCTAGTTGGGGTGATTCTCATGAGACCTATAGATAACTTCATAATCTAGCTATGGGATTTCTCCTTGGCCATAATTTTGATTAGGATTATATCATTTGAAAGTGTCAACAAGTTTATGAAATTTATTTTAAAAATTATAAATCACATGATAAAACTCAAGCCTTGAACCAAGCTAATGCTCATTTGGCTATCTACAAAGACTCTCTTCCTAATAATAAACCTATTCAAGACAATCAAGACAAAACCACCACTTCCACCAATAATGTATAAAGTATTGTTTAAACTACTTCTAAATAGAATGTGGTTAACATGACTAATATGTGAAGGGTGGTTGAATTTATCGGTTCCCAACCTATCTACACTCCATCTAGAACATATTGTGTTATATAGGATTCTTCTCTAACTCATTTAAATGAGCTGGGGAAAGATGGCCTTATTACTTTTGATGATTCAATTTTTTTATTCTCCATTGGATAACACTTTCTTTTCTATTTCTACCACTATTCCTTTATCTTTTAAAACTAATGATACTCAAAGTTATAATAACACTTCTTCTATAAATTCTCAATGTCAACTTGAAATAGCTAATTTATCATCACAACATAGTTTAAAACCTTGTTCTAAGACTTATTATTTTCATCAACATAAATTTTAATTCACTTCAACTCCTCCTTCTAAGGACCTCTTTAATTATTGTGAACCTATATCTAACAACCTTCTTCTGGGATATTATGAGTGGGATCCCATCACAGAACTCACTAATCTCCCATCCCAAATTCTATTATTTGAGCTTATGAGGTTTTATCTACATCATATAAACCATCTCATGCAACTATTATTTGAAATGAATGTCCCTTGTCATCCCCTAGTAGGATGGGAGGCAACCTTATCTAGATTTGAGGATAGAATATTACAATAATGTGAAGAGATGTCTATTAATGTTGATGAAACTATAGACACTTCTCTTTCCTTAAAATTTCCTTTAGCTTCTATGATTCCTAATGAGATTATGATTCATACAGATAATCCTCCTTTATTCATTAATGTTCAAATAGGTGATATCCAAGTTAAGCGTGCATTGATTATTGAAGGTTCCAAAACCTAAATTACCTCTCCTAATTTTATTAAGACCCTTGGATATTTTGAATTAATTCTGAAGTCTACACGTAGTACCTACCAAGGATATGATAAAAGGAAAATACCTCCTCTAGGTTATGTGTGGCATTTTGTTACCATCCCACTTATCACCATTCATGTGAAGGTGATAATCTTTAACTTTCCCATTTCTTATAAAAATTTGTTTGGTAGGATGTGGACTCATCATATAATATTTTTTTCTTCTTATGACTACTAATGCATTAAATTCCCTCATAATGGAAATATATATAGGATTTAGGGTGACACTAACCCTTCGAATTTTAAATAATTCCCACACCATCACGTCTTCAAGATTCTTACTCTTAAACCTTTGCCCAACATTCTATTTCATTAGTCTTAGCAACTTAACTTTCTCATTAATTCAAACTGAGGTTATAATGGGCATCCTAAACTCATAGGGAAAATTACTCGTAACCTCTTAGATTATGATGATGATGAGCCTGATGAGATTAACTTAAAGATTAAAACTTTTGATCTCTCACCTCACCTAATTTCATAGCTTCCTACTTCCGTATAGCCTCCTTGCAATGATATTCCCATAGTCTTGACCAAAACTCAACATTATATTCACCATACTTCCTTAGATGACATGTATATCCCTACTTGTGTCATCAATCATCACACCCTAGCTTATTGGTTATTCCCTAGATGATCCATTTTTAGGTGGTATTGTATAGGCCCATGATGTCAAGATTCTCCATTATCATTCTTATTTACTTCATTATTTTCATGTATATTTTCATCTTCCTTCATTTATAGTTCTTGATTTTACTATTTTTCCTCTTTATTGTAGTGTAGAGATGGCACTAAAACCTCTAGTTTTTGAGGAGCCTCATAGGAGTATGTTCATGGATCATGCTATGATCAAAACTTACCATTATGATATGTACCTTGATCATCATAGTTAGTTTACTCCTGAGATTACTGTGACCCTCCTTAGAACTTTTATAGATCCTACTCCTCCCTCAGTAGAGCCCTTATTGGATCCAATTCCTAGTCTTATTATAGTTGATCCCATTCTTGATCCTACTATAGTTAAGCTTGTTCCCACTCCTATTTTTGTTGAGCCTATTTCATTCCTCCTCCATCACCACCATCCCTTTGTGATGGTTTGCTTCACTTGCCTAATATGGCTCCATTTCCCACCAAATGGGCTGATGAGTCCTCTTCAGCTTCTTCCACTCCTACTATACCTCTTCATATGAGTGATTCTCTTAATACCACTCATAAGCATATTTATTACTTCCATGGGACATATAATCATTCTTCTACCCATTATTATAAGCTACAATAGTATATTAATACTTTGCATCCTTCCTTTCCTTCTTTAGATAAATCCATACCTACCCATAAGGTTTTACCTAAATATATACCTAAATATGGTGAGATGTGTTATTTATGGCACCAATATAGTACCCATCACACCTAACATTATCACATCCTTCAACAACACCTTAAGGATCACCTTATAGTTATTCTTGAACCTTCTTCTATTCCTCCCATAGGTCATTCTTGTAATAAGGCCCCTCCTTATTCCATGGCTCCACCTCCAATGGTTCCATCCCCTCCTATGGTCCCTTCATCACCTTTTGTGCCTCCACCTTTGATTCCTTCACTTTTGGACCTTCCCTTTCCTATGGATCCTTCTCCACCCATGATTCCCTCACCCGTGGATCCTTTTCTACTCATGATTCTTTCATCTCCCATAGATCCCACTCCCATGCATTCTCCTAAACATACCTTGCCTAATTTTAATCAACACAATATATAGAATATTCTTAGTTTTAAATTAAGGAGATTAGAAGAGAATTCTTTTCCTAGTTTTCATTGAAGATTGATGAGACATTAGCAGTAGTTTGTATCCAACTTCATATAAATTTATCTAATGTATTGGATAATGTGTGTGGACATATTTATCAATACTTATGACCACATGCATGGTGCCTTTACATTTACATTTTTATTGGATGTGTTCTCTAATTTCATTCTTATATATCTTTTATATCATTTGACTTTGTGTTAAAATCTTATTTTTTTGACATGGTGGTTCTTTACTTTTTGTACTATATCTTGTCATTTATATTTGCATATGATTTTATTTATCATTAATTTATCTTTATTTCTTGAGTATTTCTCAAAACCCCCTTCTTGAATTCATAATTTCTTTCTTTCTTATCTCTATTTTTCACAGATAATTGTCATTGTGACTTGGTTATACCAACCCTATCCTTTTGGTCCTTGTCTCCCTTTACCATGTGATCAGTTAGATGCATCTCATTATAATTTTCTTTTACTGGTCCAATTTGGATCTCCTTTTTTCCCTTCTTCCTTTTTTATAAATTAAGCATATACACAGTTGATACTTGAGATCACATGTTATTTCATTGTTTTAGCCTAAGTATCCTAGTCAATCTTTGTCTTTAGTTACTTATCTTCCTTTAGCCTTTGCCTAAAGCTCATTCATATGTATCACTAAATCTCTCATTATCATAAATTCCAAATATATATGGAGGAGGAATCTTAAAAATCCATAAAATGTTAAAATTCAAATCATTTTACAAAAGACAATAATATAAACATCAAAAATATTCTTAAAAGTTAAATCACACTAAAAGATGTGATTCAAAGCACATCTCCTTTTTATAATCAAAGATAAAAATCCATAGTTGGCCTCATTGTAGAGCTAAGGTACTTTGGGGTTTGTTAGGTTATTAGATTAGAAAAGGAAAGTATAAATAATCTTTTAGTGTTACCTACTTTCTCATGCAATTACCCAATCTTCATAGTAGATTGATGGCTCTGTAAGGGGTCCTAAAGAATAGGGAACACATCATGGGAAGGTAGGTTCATTTTAATTTTCCTTGTAACAATATACATTCATAAGTTGATCTTAGTGGCACACTTATTTTCCTACAAAGCTTTGTGTCTATAGCAAACATGTTTCATTTTTACATTGATGGTCATTATTCACTCAGTGTCTTCTCATGTCCTTAGTATGCCTTTTGTCTCATAAGGTCTTCTCATAAGATGCCTAAGTCTTTATTTTTACACTCTATTTTTCATTCCCTATATCCCTCATATTTACTCTTGAGAAATATTATCTTGTCTACTAATCACTCCCCTTAGTATTTCATTTATGAGTAACATTATAAGACCATGGATAGGACCTGACATTCCTCACAAATTACCATTTTTTTTCTTCCTATTACCCACATCCTTTGTTACCCAATTGTCCTAATTTTTTCACCCCAATGGTGTTCTATTTTTGAGTTATAGTGTAGGATCATGGATAGGACATAGCATTCCTCACAAAATTTTCCAATAATAAAAGTCACAAACAAAATTACATGTGTCAAATATGAAATAAGATGTGATTGATTATGAAGTTACACATAATTTACATGCTTAACAAATTTATTTAGTGTTTTTTATGACTAATTAATTTATATTTGACTTTTAACTCCTTTTTTTCATGTACATGTAATAATAAAACCATTTATTGACTTTTTCATACTTCCTAGCTTGAATGATTGTGATAAATTTAAGACTGATATTTTGCCAATTTTGCTTTTATCTTATACTTCCCAATTTGATTTAGTATAATTGATTAAATTAATTAATTTTTTTTATACCATTTGTGCATTTTTACATACCTTCCATTTTATTACACTATTTTCATATTTCCCAATGTGATTTAGTATGATTTTACTTATTTTAATTTGGTGCAAAAATATTTCACTTTGGTTTAAAAACAAATTAATTTTTACCATCTTGTTTTACCATCCCTTGTTTCTTTATATTTAGTCATTTTTCTTGTTATTAGACATTTCCAAACTTGAAATAGTGTGTAGTACATTATTTTTGATTGATTATATTTTACCAAATATTTTTACCTATTTCTTTTAACCATTCATGTGTTCTACATAATTCTAGAAAATAAACCACATCTCATATATTTCCTATATAATATACAATAAACAACTAAATACATGTGAAAGAAATAAATATATCAATAGCATACACAACTATAAGCATACTGATAATGACATACACATTCAACATCAATATGCCAAAATGATACATCATATATATACATCTCATGAGTTTTGATATAACAATACAACCATATATACAATGATCCATCCCTATGGTTGGGCTCGACCCTATCGATCTAATGGCCTAGTCATGCTACCTTATAAGGCCTCAATCTAACTCCTTTAAATAGTATGATGTAAATAGACCATCTAAGATCTTAATCTATCTACCTATCCCTATAATTGAACTACCTACACCTATGCCTATACCAATTGGGTCTGCATTACCATATGTACCTATGTCATCTACATCACTATAGCTAGATGCATATCTCTCTCTTATACTAGGGCCTTTCATGGTTTTTTCTTACCTACACCCATATTTTTTGGTGGCTGCATCCCCTCTTTATGTGCTTGTATCTACCCCACTACCTCTCTAGCTAATTTGAACTAGCTTGCTTGAGTTGGGTAGATGGTACACTGGGGTCCTCTAATGTAGTAGGTTCATAAAAAAGTCTCATCTATAATGCCATGGAGTGATCCCCTCATAAGTTAACCCCATCTCTCCTCCTAAGCTTACATCTACTAGCATAACTCTATCACCCATGATTAGATGCTCTAGTAGATCCGTTAGCCAAAACACATCTACCAATCTCTAGAACCTGGGTTGTCCTTGCAATGAAGAAACAATAAAAGATGTATTATATCCTCCATATCATCTATAGTCAAAATACATTATTTTTACAATTTTAATCAAAAACAAGCTTAAACTACTTTAATTATTTATTTCTTACCTATTTTTTTCCTACTCAGTCTTTTTTACCCTTGCTCATTTCAAGCCATTTTAGAAATCTTTCAACCTTTTGCATACATTTTTATATCATTCTGATTCTTTAATCAACCTAGTTTGACCAAAATTTCCCTATTTTTGACTTGATTAACTTAAACGTCTAAGTCAACCCTCTTATTTTCCCTTCCCTATTATTGCGTTGTCATTATGGACTTTTTGGATCAATCAACAAACTATACTAGGTCAATATTATACAAAATGTATAGGGTCAACACACACCTACTGGGTTGATAGTGTGGATTTTACCTATTTTCAACCTACTAGGTTGACTCGGTTGACCTAGTTAATTTTAGCTACCGATCCCTTGCATTTTCTTAAAAAAGTGCCTTTTGTAGTTTTTTCTAATTCCTTTGAACCCATTTTCTTAATTGGTTTTTCCTACCTATAAAACCTATTTTTGCTTCATTTTGACATCTAAAAATGCTAAAAATTATATTTTTCTAAAAATACACTTAATTCAATAAAATACTCAAAAATTGGCTTAAGATTCATAGTTGTATACCTATAGTGCACCCCCTACTGCTTTTAGAGCCCTTCCTCATCTAGCCTATTGTATCCTCACCATCATATCTCATTTGGTCTCTGAAGCTCTTTTTATTTCCTTAACAAGTCAAGATAACCAAATGATTTCTCTTTCCCCTATTTAAAAACACTTTTCAAAATTCAAATTCTTTTCCCAGAGATTCCTTCTTTTGCTTATATCTTTGTTTCTACTCATCCATTTTTAAAACCATAAAATGTGTTGGATTCATGATGATGTAGAGAATATTTTCCACTATTATATGACTATATTCCAAAAAATTCAATTTTTGGCTATTTTTTACACTAACTTCTACACATTGACCACATGTTCTTCACATTGGACACCTTCATTCCTCTTGTAGTCTACTTCTTTATATATATAATTAAGGTAAGTAAAGGTATGTGTTTTTAAATTTTGTCCTTTCTTTTATCTTATTTTCTACTTATTGCACTTTACTTAATATTACCATTGTGTGTTATCATATTCTATCCTAAAGCACCATCCTCTGTTGCACTTACATGATTGTGATGAAATTCAAGTGGGGAATATATATACACATAATATTTTTAAACTTTTATCTATTACTAACACTTTGTATCTTGTAGAAACCCATTGAGTCTTAGTCTCTCTAAGTGCATGCCTTAAGGGGTACACCAGGAAAGGGATGGGTAGACTATTGGTGCTTTATAAGATTATTGTCCCTTTTAACACTTTCGATCTACACACTTATCTCCTAAATCTATTTACCCTAAGATTATTATTCTTATTCTTACCAATTATAGTCATTTTCCATGCTTTATCCTCCTTGCTCTTTCCTTGACCCCCTTTCGTTAGTTAACTATACTAGGTTGACTAAGTTGACCCTATATAGTTCTCACCCTCTAATTATTGTACAAGGTTGATTGGGTCAACCCTATACTATTTAAGGGTATTTTTCATTAGGATATTTTTTGTCCCTTTAATTGATCTAACTCAAGACCTAGTGAATTATCTCTTGAAAACATACAGGGTCGACTAATTCAACCCTGTACAACTAACATATTGAAAAAGATTTGGGGTAAGATCTACCTATATATACAATTTAATTTCTAACCATTTATAAGAAGAGAAGTGAAGAATAATAAGTGCAAATGAACATATACTTATTAACCATTATACTTGAGGAATAAATCTTAGGATCCATAATTTCTTTAGAGATATGAATCTTGTCTTATGGAGAAGTCTTTTAGATGCATAAATAGGATGTGTAGCCTAGAGCTTATTTGTCTTTATTGTCCTTACATATCATAACAATATCTTGTGAAGCACCTTGACCAAGGGAGAGATTGAAGCTCGGTGGTTTTTCTTCAAAGGTAATTATATTCCTAACTTTATTTCTCCTTTGTAAGAGTAGATAGATAATGAATTTGTGCTTCTCTTCCCATGCACTAGGATTTTGTATACATTGACATGAGTATATGTCTTCTATACATTTTTAGTTAAATTTGCTTTTTTTCTAAGCCCCACTTTGTGCCACAATATTTGGTGTGCACTAGATTATATTTAATTTCTTATTTATTATAATAGAGTGAACATTAAACCTAGTACTCTTTTAGGGTTATTTCATGATTGTGTTAGACTGTAGGCTTTGAAACACTTCCTAACATGGTATATTATGATAAGTGATCCCCTAATTAGGTCTAGTGGATCCCCATATTGCTCATGCCCCCACTTAACAAATGTATTCCCAATTGAAAGTATAGGTATGCTCTATCTTCTTTGATCTAGGATTGATTTATAGACATGATGCATTTTTGACTGCATACACTCCTCATTATTCACTTAGGAGAAATAAAGTATCACTTGGAGAAGGTTTGTCCTTAAAAAAAAAATCAAAATTGAGGTATTAGAGGAACTTGAGGTATCCCACATATCATCCCTAATAGCTTGTCAAATACCACTAAAATTGAGTGGAGGAAAAGAGGGAAGGATATTTTCACTATAACTAGATCATAAGGGGAAAAAATAAATATTTGGTAAAAACTAAGGGTTTAACCAAAACATTAGTGATATATCTAGAAAAAATCCCTCTAAATAAGGGAATGAAGAATAAATGGAAATGAATGAAGAGAGGGAGGTTACCACCAAGCTACCTAACATTAGCACTCTCCTAGTGAAATGAACCCAATAAACCCACAATTTTTTTTGAAAATAAGAGTTCTAACTTAACTAAACATTACTCTACACAAGTAATAATAGTGTGATTTCAAGATATTAAATAGAATGTTTAACTTAATAATGAGTAAGCCGTGATATAAGAGTACTACTTTTTATAAATTCACACTTAATAGATCTCAAAGGAGTGTTTCAATCCTAGAGTTCACTTGACCTCCTATGCTAATTCATAAATTAATCATTTGAATAATTAGGCTACTCAAAAAAATTGTTTCATATTCTATTATTTAGTCACAACCCATTTGGATTAGGTTCCATTTACCATGATAATCCCAATAGAGGATATAATTCCCAAGATAGTGATAGGATAAATACATTCATTGACATTATGAGCCATAAGATAGGTGGATAACAAGACAATAAAGTGAACTCATCATGATGTCCCAAGACTAAGGTATTCACATTTTATTTCCATTATAATTTGGGACCTTTATAAATTTATGGATTAAATTCTTGTTTTGAGAGTATCAATAAAATTCAAGGGAAGGTTATCTATCTAAGAATCATAAATCTTAGATTAATAAGAGTTAAAACCATGAATTAAGCTCTACTAGAAAATCAAGGTTGGAGGGTGGTTAAGGATGAGAACCAATGGACTAAAATCATCAGGGCTAAATACCTTAATTCTAGAAAATGTTATTGATTTCTCTCAAAAATTGGCTCTGACAATGGTTCAACATTTTGGAAAGCATTGAAAGCTATAAATAATATTCTTATCAAAGGTCTTAAGTGGAATGTAAGTAGAGGAAACCTAGTCAAATTTTGGTTTGATACTTGGATTAACACCCCTTTGGCTGTCTCCTTCCAATATTTAGAGTTGATCTCATTCTTTAAGGAAATGTATGGTCACAAGGTGTTGGATTATTAGGAGGAGAGGAATGGGAGGAAGAGGTGGAAAATTCTTGTAAAAAATGACCTGAACCAAAAGTAGGCCCACCTTATTCAATACTAAAATGAATCTATTCAACACATTCACATAAATCTTTTTATGAAGGAGGTTGCCCTCATCTAGAAACAAGATCTTAGTGGCCTTTATTCTGTTAAATCTAGTTATTTCTCCCTTTGGGACTAGGAGAAAGAGGATGACAACTAGAAAAATCTTTAGCTTAAAAACCTCATCCCTAAAATCAATGTTTTTTTTCCAATTGATAGCCTAGAACAAGACTCTTACTATGGAAAACCTGATTAAAAGAGGATTTCCCATCCCTAATAGGTGTGTTCTCTGAAAGCAAGATGTTGATATTGTGAAACACTTGTTCCTCTTCTACTCTTTTTATTCATACATTTTTCAACATTTATTTAGCATTTCTAACTTCTCTTGGGTCACCCCATCTTCCATTAAGACCCTGATCACCCAATGGAAGCCTCCTTGTGAAGCTCCCTACTGGAATTTTGGTGAAACCTGACTCTCCCCAATATTTTTTGGGGTATTTAGAAAACTAAGAATTCTTTCATCTTTGAGAATCTCAGACCTCATGATTCTTCCACTTTTAAATGGGTCTTGGCATTTGTTCATGAAAATTGGTCCTCCTTTGATTTCTCTTTTGATCAACCTACCTCTCTTTCCTTCTCCTAGATTTTAAGTCAACTCAATCTAGTCATCCATAGAAAAGCTCAAACTAAGGGGGTTGACAAGTCCAAATTTTAGTGGTTACTTCCCCCTCCCCTATGGTTTAAGTTGAATTTTGATGGGGTAGTGAAACGGAACCCAAATCTGGTAAGTGTAGGAGCAATGATCAGAGATTCTTTTGGTAATATTAGAATGACCTAGATGGGTCTATTAGGTATCCAAACCAACCATGTTTCAAAATCTACCATGACACTTTGGGGTATTAAGTTGGTAGCCAATCTTGACTTATATTTATTCTAAATAGAGGGGGATTTGATGGACATTATCAACTACTTAAAATGTCTCTCTCCCCCATCTTGGAACATTTATAACATCATCAATGATTCCAAAAAATTATTGCCCCACTTTAAAGGTATCTCTATAGGCCACATTTATAGGGAAGGAAACAATGGTGTCGATTTCATGGATAACATTGGAGTTTAAAGAGATGAATATAACACTTGGCATGAGAGTGATTATCTAGATGACATCATCTAGATTATATTTGGAACAAAATGGTCTAGGGTGGGCTGACACCAATTATGAAGCATCTGGTTGGGCATGACTCTATGTTCTCTAATGATTTTTCCCATGGTTGAAAGGATTGTGAAGTGAGAATACATGGCCTAAAGATTTAGATTACTGAGGAACTCATTGGTGAAACTATAGGGATAAAATGCCATGAAGTCAAAGAAGTCAAAGATAAGAGGTGGAAGGAAGAACTCTTGAACATCTTCTACAAGAAGGAGAAGGATAAGCATAAACCCAAGTATTCATCTCATAAGGGATTTATGCATGCAGAGTTATCAATGAAATAGATGGAGGTTTATTTATAAATTATGAGGTACATTACCCTCAAGGGTAAACATACTATTATCTTTTCACATCACTTTCTTCCTTTGAACCACTTTAAAGGTCATGCAATTAGCATCCCATTTTTCTTTCTACATTCCTTAGAGATTTCTATGTTAAAATTCAAAAAGAATCCTTCAACAGATGTAATACATCAAGGTATAATCATATTTTTGATTAAGTGTGTGGAGCCACTATGGTCTAATATAATCACTAAGTCCATATAAATTAATAGAGAGAGGGATAATTCTGAAGAGGAAGGGAATAACACTTAGATTTGGGAGATGAATAGGAAGAATAGGATGTGGGGGCTTCAGTTGAAAACGTATAGAAGGAACACAAGCCTAGCTCAACAATACCTACACTTTCCCCCCTACTTTCTACCAAATGAAAATGGGTCTATGGGTCCAATGTTAAGGTGGATATTGAGGTCTCCCTCTAAAAACTATATACAAAAATAGCAATCCAAAAAATACTCTATGGAAAAATTTCTAAGGAGTTCGAGAAGCTTAAAGGATTCCTTTGTCTAGATATAATAATAACTAATGAAGGTGTAATTCACCCAGATCATAACCCAAAATTTAAACCCTAAAAACATGGTAAAGAGGAGGAATCTACTCAGGATCCTAAGGAAGAAAAAGAGGAGTTTCATTCCTCTGATCTTAAGAGGAAGAGACAGGATGATGGAAAGGAATAGTTTGTTGGGAGTTGAATCAGGGGAAGAAACAATAAAAGTGCTAGTGTTGAGACTAAATAGTTGGTCATTTTCTCTAAATTATAATATCCTATTGGTCCTTATTTTCCTTTTGGCTACTTTTTGGTTTTTTGGCTAATAGTTGGTAATGGTTTGGTAGAAGGTAGGTGTAACTATTGGGTCTCTCTTTTTGTCTATTTTTGTCCTAATTTTTTGACTTGCTTATCTTTCAATTATTTTTTATAAAGGGTATGGGCCCCTTCAACTCATATTTTTAACCAATCTAATAAAAAAATAATCATAACCCCTTGTAAACTAGTCATCTAACCCAACTTCATCAAGTTTCCAAGTAAGCTTTTAAAGAATGGAACAAACAAACCATGACACCTTAATCCTTAAGTAATAAGGATTTTATAAACTTGTATAAATATTATAAGTTCATGCACTTCAATAATATTTCCTTCTTTAAATAATAGGAAAATAATACATATTTATTTTAAGATTAATTTACCTTAAGGAAAGGTATTCTTCAACAAAGGCAAGTCTTCCAAACACAAAAGGGATTATCACCAACATTCAAGACTTCATATTTAAAATTAGAAAAAAATGTAACTAATGTGTAACTTCCCCAAAGGTAAGCTTAACCAAGAAAGTAACTTGTCACATTACAATATCATAATATAACCATCAAGCTTTACAAAAATAATTATATTATCAAGAGTTTGTACACTATACATGGCTAAGGTAATATAATGTAATATCCACACCCTTGTCTTACTATGTAGTAATAATAAGGATGAAATTACATCCATCACAAGTCACTCTAATGAAACAATGTTTCAATTATAATAATTATAGAAATTATAAATTTCAAGATTTTAGACAATTAGGTGAAACCAAGAAAAGATCAACTTTAGATTAGGTACAACCACTAATATTTTCTATGCCAACCACCTACTAACATTTTGAACAAAATAAGTCATCATAATTTTTGGCAAGGTTACCCTAGATGGTAAATATTTATATATTTAATTTTGGTTAAGAATCCCTAGAAATAATTAATAACCTTCCCTAAACAGGCATGTATTTTCTCATTTAATGATAGGAGTAAACAATTTATTCATACAAAATTAGCTAAGTAATATTGATTATTCATGCGATTAAAATTTTATACTTGAAACTAATACCTTTACCTTTTTTTAACAAGATATATAACCTTTATAAATTTGTTCCAAAGGAAACTATCAACAATAATTGGTAACAAATGTAACAACTCCTCCTAATTCATACTTAACCAAAATTATTATTTTAACAATGATAAATAATATCTAATTCATTACCAAGAACCCACCTTCAAAATTTTCACAATTGGTTATCATAAGAAAAAGGGCAACATTCATATAAACCATCAAGATTGTGCCCTATAAGAATTTAACTCAACCAACTAATGAATACATACAAGTTTTGTCAAGTCCCAGATTGTTCTTACCTAAGCGTAAGTTCAACAAGATTCCAAGTATTATTCTTTTAAATAAAATCAAGCAATATTGGAATTCCATTCCAATTAAACCTTTTACCACTATGTCCTTAAACTTGACTACTTATCCATGCAAGAACAAATAATAAGATTTATAATTTACATGATTATTTAAATTCATAGCCATGAACTCATCCATAGTCCTATTAATAATGATGAATTTAGGTTTGACCAAAGATTCAACTATCATGGAAGCTATCTTGAACAACAAAACAATCTTATTATGTACAAAAATAAACTCCTTTCATCAACAATCCAAGCATTTCTATAAATACAATCCTCAACAATTTTTTGGGTCAACAAAGGGAAGTGCATAATAGTCCTAATATTCTTCCATTTAATAAGAAATTCAACCCAAAATAGTAAAATGGCTACATTCAACCAATCAATAATTTTATTCACCTAGTTGGAGTTAAAAAGAAAGCATCACAAAATACCCTATTCAACTGAGTTTGAATATTATTATTTTCAAAAAAATGTATTCTCATTTTATAACAAATATGTAATCCACCTTACTTTAGATAATAAAAATTTCTATCAACCATTCACATTCAACCTCCATAGAGGTATTTTTTCAAATAATTCACATACATCCTCTATTGAGAAGTTTTTTCAAGCATTTCACATACATCCTCTTTAAGTCAATTTAGAAAAAAATTGTCAGCCATCCTTTATTGAATAAGTTTTTCAAACATTTCAAATTCATCCTCTTTAAGATAATTTAACAAATAATTTACAGCCATCCTCTATTTAGGAGTTTTGTCAAACATTTCACATAAATCATCTTTAAAACAATTTAACAAATAATTTCCAGCCATCCTATTGAGTAATTTTTTCAAAAAAATCACATTTATCCTCTTTAATTCAAGTTAACAAATAATTTCCAACCATCCTTTATTTATAATTTTTTTTAAACATTTCACATACATCCTCTTTAAATCAATCTAACGAAGAATTTCCAGCCATCCTTTATTGAGTAATTTTGTCAAACAATTCACATCCATCCTCTTTGAGGTATTATAATAAACAAATTGTATCCATCCTCTATTGATAAATTTTATCAAACAATTCATCCAATAATCAAAATCAAATAGTCATAAAGCATAAATATCCTAGGAAAGAATAAACTCCTTAACTCATATGCATACAAGAATTTTGCCCTATTTAGGGCATTGTTTCATATACACATACAAAAGTATGAGTATAAAGGCCTATTACTTAAACCAATAATTTATTATCTTACTTTCTATTGTTTTAAATAAAACTAATGTGTGTGTGTGTGTGTGTGTGTGTGTGTGTGTGTGTGTGTGTGTGTGTGTGTGTGTGTGTGTGTGTGTGTGTGTGTGTGTGTGTGTGTGTGTGTGTGTGTGTGTGTGTGTGTGTGTGTGTGTGTGTGTATTAAAAAAAGGGATAAGACCTTGACTGAAGAAATAAGTTCCATTATTTCCTTTATTCCTTAGCTTACATTGGATTTTATGACACCATAAGACCTCTCCTCTATGTGGTCGTACAAAATATTTGTGAAACCTTTGCCTGAGCATTTCCCAACTAGTGTAAAAAATGATAGTTTTGTAAGAGGGTAAGGATATCCATTGACCCATAATCAAAATTAGTAATATCATATGCCTTGATAAATATGTATGAAAAATGTGAAAGCATACTAAACCCACATGTTCTAATGATAAAAAGAAAACAAATCCCCTCTCTCAACACTTGGCATGGATTCATGCATCTTGGCCTTCCCATCTACCAAAATCCCCCCCTCACTCCTATTTTTCCCATTTGGCACTTGAAGCTTCTTTCACAAGATAAAACCCCTAGTCAAATTTCCACAAATTAACCATTTGGTCAATAAAAAATGATAATATATATAATATTTATCATGATTTTTTTTAATTTTATAATAAAATCAATTTTCAATAATAAAAATAATTGGTTTAATTATAAACACAATCCATTCACGAACTATAATAAAAACACATCTTACTAATTAAATTTAGATTAAACCTTTAAATTTTGACCTTAGTAATTAAAATTTAATGATTTCTACAAAAAAAAAATCAATGTCTTTACGAGTCTATGAATAATAATCCTGACAATAAAAAAAAACTTACAACACTATCATGTAGAAGACTTATTCAAAGAAAGTCATTCACCAAGATAACTTGGTTAATGAAGATTATAAATGTACATATTTTACACTAGAATAATGTACAATTAGGTTATTACTTAGCCAATAGAAGGTACAATAAATGGGATTATGACATCTAGTTATGTCACACAGTAAATTCATAATTTGTAAAATGGGAAACCTACATAACTATGTGGATACTAAATGAAATAATAGGGTGGTCAGAGCAATGTTGTACAATTTTGAGATTAGTCAATATGAGTTGGATGATATACTAGGCAGTATTCTAGAATATTGTAGGTCATACTCATCCATATAAAGGAAAGGATAAAATAAGCTCAAATGACATGTGAATAATACCAAGAGGAAGCCTTTAATAAAATAATCACATAATCACAAATGTCTCATACTAACTAGGACATACTACCATAACTCCAATGAATAAAGTTAAGAACTAAGAAAAAATTAGATCTACTCTCTAAGGACCTATAAAATCAAAAGTATTTGGAAAGGACCAAAGAATTAGAAGATGAACTTATCTAAAAATTTAAGTAATTAGAACAATAAATTCTAGAAGAAACTAAGAAAATATATGATATTAAGGAGTCAACCACTCAATAGTTTAGACAACTATTAGAAAAGGAGAAATTAGATAGGGAAGAAGTGGGTAATATAAGAATAGATAAAGAAATAGAATAGAAACAAATAAAGGAAGAAGAATCTAAAATAAATATAGAGGATAAGGGAAACCATGAAAAGGAGGATAACAAAAAGAGGGAAAAAGAGGGGAAATGGATAGAAGAGGAGCATAAAAATAAGATAGCATAAGAGGAAATAAAAGTACAAGAATAAAAATGAATAAAATTAGATGAAGATAATATAAACAAATGGTGGAAACAAAGTAGAAAGAGGAAGAGGATATGAAAAAATAGGATATGGAAATGAGTAAGGAGATAGAAAGGAGAGTTATTATATAAGATAAAGAGAAGGAAAATGAATTTAGTATAAGTGTTGAGGACACCACCTAATTTTCCACACCAAAAATTCTAGGTACACTAGGGGAATTCATAGCACTAAAAAAAACCCTATGCATACATTATAGTGGATCAAGGCACATTTGGAAAAACATTAAAAAAAATACTTAAACCATCTTAGTTCCATCAAGTTTCCTTTAGATTGTTAAAGGAGGGGAAATCATAATAGCTCTACAAAATTTAGCCCATGTTGATAAAGAGATGGTGGAAAAGACCCTTATCTAGAGCATCAAAATGGATTGGATTATAGTGTGTCATCTTGGAAGAAAGCATTAAGAGGATTTTATCTACCTTTATCACCACACTACCACAATTTGAACCAAACACAACTCTCCCAATATTAAAAAAGGTGGACATATTGGATAATTTCATTAACCATGTAGGATCCATAGTAGAAATGAGTTTGATTAAATATTAGGCTAGTAAATAGTATAAGTAGGAATTGTTATGGCCATTCCTAGAGGATAATCAAGTCAGCCACTCATAGAGGATAATCAAGTAAAATAAATAGAGTATAAAGATAAACTAGGAAAAATGAAGGAAAAAATTGAAGATGTAGTCACCTATTTTGCTTATTCATTCAGTTGGCCTATATGGACAAAAAACTAAAAAAAAGTTAGAGTAAATGGAAAAATAGTTGATTACATCGTCAACTACGTTTAGATCTCAACACATACCTTCTACAATAGAATGGGCTAAGATGATATCTTTACATGTGTAGCATAAGGAAAAATAGGCACAGTATCCATCTATGAGGAAATGGAAGACTATGGTGTGTACTTGAGCACCTAAATATATATAATATATGTTTGAATCAAGACTTATATATATTATCGAGACATATTATAAAAATATCTAGTCCTAAATGACATATTCATGATAGTAAATGAAAACATGGCCATAAAAAACAATATTATGGAAGCAAAGAGGGTCATTCTTGACTGGAAGAATTTTTCTAGGACCATGATGAGTAAGTATGAGAAGCACCTACCTAAAGAAGGGGAACCAACTCCATAATCACAAGAATTTTATTGAAGCAATTTAAAATTTTATTACACTTAGGTGAACTAAGGAATTTTTAATACCTGTCATCAATTAGAGTTATATATATATATATATATATATATATATATATATATATATATATATATATATATATATATATATATAAAGGGAAGAGAAGTTAAAGTATTAATTATTGTGTACTGTGTATTTTGTGAATTTATTGTGGATATAAGCACTACTTATGTTTTAGTGAATGTTAAAGATTCTAACTAATACTAAACCTTGTGTTGCATTAGTATAATTAAATTTAACCTATATCATCATAAATTATCAATAACCATTAGCTTCAAATTTTATGTCAACATTAGCTACATGTCAATATAATAACATCAAATTCACCAAGGCTCAAGAAAAGGTAAGGTGTGGTGTACACATATAAGCACACATTCATTTCCTTTAACCTAGTAATTTCATCCTTATGCATTACTAGATAAAATGGGGGTAGGGAATGTAGATAATAAAATTTGATTGTATATATCATATCAATTTTTTACACTTGATAAATGCCAATAAGGTCTTTACCCTTTAATTTTATACCTTCCTACTACTAAAAGGTTCACATTAGCCATCTCATTGTGTCTAAATACTTATCTTATGGATTAAACCTATCATTTTGATGAACCATAGCACTCATATACTATAGAAATATTAGAATGTGATTTATATCCTTCACTATTAATTACATACCTTAATCATTTTTATACCCTACTAGACACTTACATTTTGCATAAGGACATTAGTGTCAACACTAGTGTCCAAATTCCTTATCTAGTGTATGTACCTAAAAATTCATCCAAATTACAAATATTTTTAAACATATGGGTTAGCTTATTTGTAATATATAACCATTTCATTATATATTTTCAAAATATATGGTATAAATACAAATAAAAATCTATTCATTATTCATCTAACAAATACCAAGTAAGCACCTATTTAATCTCATTCAATTAATTGCACAATTTATTTATACTAATTATTATTTCTTATTTATATACCATTCATATGGGTATTTATATTTTAGGTATAAATCATTAAAATAATATCCCATGATAAATAAATGTCAAGTCACAAACTAGATCATTGCATGTCCTTGCATTTAGCATATTCTACCCTTGTGCAAAAACATAATCCAACACTTAGAGGAGAACTACATACATCTAAAGCCATATTTGGAGTATTGGTTATGTAAGCATCACTCATTGACAAAGGAGTCATTGAGTTCATCTTTACTATTTAAGCCCACTAAACCATTTTTGGTAAAGTGACATAATCTAAGGTGAAGAACTAGGGTTTGAGATATATGTAGTCTTAAAGAGCTTGTGCACATGATCCAAATATATTAACAAAAAAGTGATAAAAAATAATAATATGTCTATGTGGTCACTTCTCAATACATCAAATATTGTATATAGGACATAAGTAATGATCCATAGATAGAATTCTTGAAGTAAGTGTACATAGGTTAATGGAAGTGTCCAAGCCTCCATAGCTAATATTTATAAAATTTGATAACAAAATCTTGAGCATCAGTCTAATTATTTACATATTTTCACATCTCATATCCACCTGAATATCTAAAAACTAGCTAACTATTATCTCTTCTTTGCATTTACATTATCATAATTTCAATTGGCATTGTAATTTTTGTATTTGTTAGTTTTATAGATTTAGTATCTTGTGTTCTATGAATTAATTTAATTGGCTTGGTTTAGAATAGTTTTGTTCATCCATATTATTAGATTATTATACCCTCTTAACCCTCATCAAACCATTAAAAAAGGGTTAAACAAAAACACAAAAATAATTCAATAAATAATTAATGTACATAGCACATTACACTATATTTAATGTAGGAAAACCTCGATGAGGTCAAAAACCCACAAATCATATATCCATTAACTGAGAAACATTTTACACTAGTAACTTCCTTTTCACATCAATTCTCCTCTTTACATAGCTCATTCATAAAATTCTCATATACACTTCTATGCAAATAATTTGCAATACAATGATGTTATATTCTTACAGAGGTAAAAGTGCCTTTATAAGGGGTGTGAATAGTTATAACCAACTAATCTACCTTTTCAACTAACCATATTAAATAATAAATATAAGTTTTACTATTTTCACAACATAATTTTTAAATACATTGTTTTCATTAAATAATAAATATAACATTTATTATTTTCACTATGGAATAACGTGAGTCACTAAAGTAACCCCATAAATATTAATGTTCCAATAGATATGTGTAGTTCTTTTATATTATTTGATTTATGCTTTAGTATATGTAGTACTTCTCTATATCTATTTTTATATTAAATATGATTCACAAGTATAATTTAGTGAAATGTAAAATATACATATTATCACTTTCAGATGCATTTGTAGGTAGTAAAATTGTCTTGAGATTCTTAAAGATAAGGTATAATTATAAAATCCTCAAAATATTACTTATGGTGGAGTTAAAATTGAAATTAGAGTGAATAGAGTGTATATGATATGTTTGGAATGAAATATGGCCCCTACATATACTCATCCAATACTCAAAATCAACCTTAAACACTAGGCCAATTGTATCAAATAGGCCAATATAGTTTAAAGATATTAGTTGACATAGAATGGTATTAGCCAGGCCAATATAGTACAAATGTCATAAACTAAGCTTAATATTGCATTGAGCTAGCTCATTCAGTTTAAGAAGGGAAAATATAAAAAATAAATGGTATCAGCCTAGATGATGCCTAAGATATAGGGAAATTTGCATAACTTAATAAGGATGTGATGAAAGGAGGTAAGTGGTAGGATTATATGAGGTAGAATGTAATTTTTTTAGATTTCATAAGAATTTGAGTTCCTTCAAGAGGATGGAAAAGGCTCAAATTGTCGTATGAGAAAATATTGATTTTTGGCTTGGTTGAGGGATTATTCTAAAGACTTTGGAGAGAGATTCCTAACATGGTATTATAATTTAGTATGGAGATTATTAGTGAATAAGTGGAAGAGATTGTATTTGACATATTATGTTCAGATTTATTGGATACGGCTTTTTATTGTTTAATGAATACTTAGGTAGTTTCAAATTCTAACTATTTATAATTGATAAAATGAGCTAATTTATTTTCAAAAATATTATTATTTTTGAATTATTGTACCAAGGCATTAAATAAATATTCTAAAATGGATATAGTTTAGGATTTTAGTTGATTGTATCAATCCAAAGCATCACCTACAAAGGTTTTAGATAATAGTTTGGTGGTGGTGAAGGTGTTGAACTTAATCCAATCTTTATAAAAGTTTCCAAAATCCTTTAAATGTAAATTAGGATCAATGTATATATAATAAGTGATAGTAGGAACAATATCCCATATGTTGTGATGTTTGCAATTTAAGGATTAAGGGTTCAATTTTTAAGTGTTTGATAGCCTTTTTAATAAGTGGGGGTTGATATATAAGGTTACCTTGTGTATCTCTAAGGGGATAGGGGAAGGATGGGAAAGGCACTCCCCATTAAGTGGATTGAAGATGATTTTTTAATTCCAAAAGTTTATTTTTTATTTTTATCACTTGATTTGTACTATTAGTTTAAAAATTAGACATTTGATTCATGACTTATAATACAAATTTATTAGTATTGATAGTGATTTAACTAGTATAAGGGGTTTGAGATATACTAGAGGTAACATTGACTTGAGTATGAACATGGGAACTTTGAATAGGATTGCTAGAGGAAAAACCTAATATAGTAGTTGAGATTTTGGGAAACATAAAAGAATTAGTAGAGAAAGTTAAAGGCATGGAAGAAAAGGAGGGTATAGATGGAAAAGGTCATGGAAGAAGTCATGAGGTGAGTTTCCCCCAGACTTATAGACAAGTTATGTGTAGTTGAAGGTGTAAAATCAAGTTAAGGTCCCATCATGACATTGTAAATGATCCTAGGATCCTTTCTTTGATTTTAGGTTTATTGTTGATGAAAAGTATCATTTCAATAGTATATTCAAGATCACTCTCATCCTTAACAATAAGCATTTTTTGAGGATAGTTAAGTGGATTAAGGTATTTAGAATTAGGTGACCCATGGTTTTATGTTATAGTGCTCATGTGAACATTGATTACATCTAATTTTTTTACAAAAGTATAAGGAAGGTGAGAGTGAGGATGTTTAGTGGGTTAGTTAGATTCATCATATAGTTTTGAGTTTGTATTTCAATTTTGTCAAAAGTGTAATGCATGGTGAAAGGTAAAGATAAAATTAATAAGCTATAAACCTATTGGGTTGAGATGGTATACCTAGTTGGGTAGATAACAAAAGGTATCATCCTAAAAAATGACTGGTTGGGAAGATAAGGAAGAATAAAAGTATGTAAACCTCGTGAATTGAGTTGGTCGACCTAGTTGGGCAAATAGGGAAAAATAATAGTATAGAAATATATTAAGTCAAGTTGGTCAATCTAATTGGGTATACAAAGAAAAATATTTTCCTATAAACTAAGTTGAGTTGGTCAAACTAGTTATACAAGTAAGAAATATTAAAATTCTATAAAACTATTGAGTCAAACTAGTTGACCTAGTTGGGTAGACAAGGAAAATAATAGCTTATAAATTGATTAAGTTGAGTTAATCAACCTAGTTTTACTGGTAATAAATAATAATAACCTAGAAAATGATAGGAAATAGATAGATTATGGATATAATACTAATTTGAGTTGGTTGACTTAGTTGTATAGGCATAAAAAAGAGTTTAGATATCCTATTAAGATGAACTAGTTGACTTAGTTATATGGGAAGAAAATAAGAGTGCTAAAAGCCTACTAAGTTAAGTCAGTTAACTTAGTTTTTAAAGTAAGAAAATAGAATGTTGAAATCCTACTAATTCAAGTTTTTTGACTCAATTTCACAAGCAAAAAAAGATATATCTATACTAATTCTTTCTATTTGACTTAGTTGAATCTAGAAAAAATTGATAGTAATTTGAACTATGTAGTTTTTAAGGCATAAATAAAGAAAAAAGAGTACCAAACTATCTAATGCACAACATATAATTACATTGATTTTTGTCAATATAATCTACAATACAATAGAGAATAGAAAGCAACATGTATAAAATTCAATTTTATAACTATTAATGCTAACTACATATATGAAAATTAGATCAAGAAGTTATTCTATGAAGTTATATAAAATGTAGATTGATTTTTAGGATCCCAAAGATACTTTATTATCTATTAGATAGTGATGGACCAATGTTTTAGAGTTCTAACTATGGAGGAAGTATCATTCTCATATCCCACTAAACGTAGTTTCATATCAGTGTCAACCACTAACCAATGCACTACAAGATCAAATTGATCTAAATTGTTAGTTAATAAAAATATGATCACTATTTATCAATTTGGATACTCATAATAGTTATTAATTTACATCCCTTTACATGAAATTGGCTTGTTTGATTAAAATCAAGTTTAGTATTGACTAAAACATAAATTAAATAAATATAAATAGAGAAAATGCAAACCAACTTGATAAGATAGTTCACCTTTTAGGGGCTACATCTCTAAGTCTAAAAATAACTCAAAATAATCTATTAAATGGTGTAAAATACACTTTATGTATATTATTTACATCAAAATATGGCTTTAGTCTACAAAAACAACCTTTTCTCTACCTTTAGGAAGTTCTATAACAATCTCCTATTTGGGAGATGTTCTTCTTGCATAAAAGGACATGTGTCTATTTGTTTCTTACTCTCTCTCTTTCAAAGGCTAATAAACATAAGTTTTCTTCTCTCCATGTATATTTTTTTCAAATTCAATAATGAGCCTTTTATAATGCTCCCAAGGCCCTTGTTTCATAGGTTAAAGTCTTATCTATTTACCTAATATGTTGGTATTCCATCCATTACCTTTTTTAGGCTTGGATAAAGATTCCATGTATTTTGGGTGGGATTTAATTCCATACTAAGAGGGTTTTTTAATAATAATGTTTTAATAATATTTTCATCACCATATGAATTGGTATTAATACCAATATTTGCTTAAAACTCATAACATATCTTGAGACTTGTTTTTTGACATTCCATGTGTCAAAATACCATTGATACACATGTCAAGCCCTAATTGGGCCACTATTACTTGTCCAGTCACCATGATAACATCATCAGTGTGCCCTATTTTCTTCAAAATGTCATAACGTTCACATATAAAGTCTATTTGACCTTGTTAATAATGTATTAGATTCATCTTAGTGAGCTCTTCAATGTTGGGATATTTTCAACAAGGTTGTACACCATTTGATTAGATGAATGTGTGGATCCTCTTGGATCACTCCTCACCAATAAAAATCTTATGGACCACAAAAATTCTAATTTTATTATGAAAACAAGTGAGTTTATAGCTCCCTCACTTTTTAATTTTCCATACACCTTGCCTTTCTTGAATTTGTTCCTTTTAGGCCAACTCATAGGCATTCAACATCTCATCTTCTTGATATCCCTTTTTTCCTATCAAGAATCATGTCTTCCTATAACTCATTAAGATATTCAAGAGAAAAATCATCTATAGATGGTACTTGGATACTCTCACCTTGCTCCATTATTATAGGTGACTGATATAATTTCAAGTTTTTAACATTTACATATAAAGTGGTAATTCTAACCAAAAATCATTATTGCCAATATTATCCAAAATTTTAAATGGGCCATACTGATCCAAAACTCCAAATATTTGGTTGAAATATAATTCAAAAAAAAATAGAACAAGATAATTCAAATAATGTTATCTCTGAGAAGAGATGTCTTATTGATAACATTTGCAGACCCAAACATATGCTTATCTCTAAGAAGAGATGTCTAATTTCCATTTTGGATTACATATCAATTTATACATTTTTTTAAGGTGTGAGGAGGATTTTTAAGGTTACCAATCTCTAGAGATATTGAGTGGTTCAAATTCCATGATTTACAAGAATACAAAATTTGAGGAATTACTATTTTTAGAAACTTACTATTTTTAGACTGCACTACTAAAATTGAAAATTAGGGAGCTTACATTGGGTTTTCAGGGGTAAAACTTCATTTAGAATATCTAAATTATATCTCACTATTTTCTCCTCATTATTATCTTTCCAACGGTTCAAACGGTGAGTCAATTAGAGCTATGGTGCAAAAGTTATGGCCCCTAGAAGTTTTGTCATCAATTGGGGTGGACCCATCACCCGAATTGTTGCCTGAATTGTTGCCCAGATCACATACCTAATTGTTTTGAGATTTTTTACCTTTTCCCTTGATGTGTTCTTTGATTATATGGACCAAACTATATCACCAACTAAGAAGTGATGATCAACCTGATGCTTATCATGCCTAGACTTGTACTTGTCTTAACTTTTCTCCAATTGATCTTAGACAACTTGATGAATGGATTGAACCTTTTGGATGAAACTCTTGGATTTATCTTCATCCTTAATTCCATTTTTCATTTTTTATTTCCCAAAATTGAATTCCAAGGGATATTTAGTAAAATAACCAAAACAAGTCTCAAAGTATATTTACCTATAAAAGGATGTATGTCACGATTATAAACATGTTTCACATAACTCAAGTATTCATCCCAAAGCTTGGGATTATTTTTTAAATATCCTAAAACGAAATGAACCATTATATAGTTGACTAATTCTACTTTACCATCAATTTTTGGATGAAATGTATTTCTATTCTTGATATTTATGTCCATCATGTCCCACAAAGTTGACCAAAAGTTCCCAATGAATCAAGAATCTTGATCAAAAATGTTGGATGTGGGAAAACCAAAATTAACCCAAACATTATTGAATAAAAAATGTTTATTCTCCTCACCTATGATATTTTTCTTACAAATCACCAAAACACACATTTTTCTAAATCGATCCACAACCACATACAAATACTAATGATTCTTTTTAGACATAGTAAAGCCACCCATAAAGTCCATATAAACACTCTCTCGTAGATGGGTTGGTATGGTAAGTTTGGTATAAAATCCTAACTTCCTATTAATAGGACTTCTAGTGGCATAGATAATACAACCTTTGACATATTTAGATACATTTTCATACAACTAAGGCCAATAATAAAATATTCACAACTATGCAACTATTTTCCTAATGCTAAAATGACCTAAAATAAGAGAAGTATGTGCTTATAAAATCACATAAAATATTCCATATTGTGTAATGTAAATCTTACCAAGATGATACAATAATCTATCATGCATGTGATAGTATAATTATTTTACCTACTTACCATGGGTTATACTTTCATATGCATCCTTAAAATCAACATCTCTAGCATATTATTCCTTATAAATTTCATCCATCAAAGAACTATGTTGTAAGAGAATAGATACAAAAATAGGAGATATTGAAAGCATATCAAGTACCTTATTTTTTTACCTTTCTTATATTTTATTATGATATGATTTCTTTATAGAAACCCCATCTAATGAAAGTGCATTAATTATTTTGGCTTTGACTATGATTGGAGATATGGTGATTCATATGGATGATTATCTCTTTACCCATTAAGTAATGCTTCCATTTTTTCACACTTTGAACCAAAGCATACAAATCTTTATCATGGGTACAATATCCCTTTACTTCACTTGTGAAGGTTTCACAATTGTAATAAATAAGCTTTTGCTTCTACATCAAAACTCTTCCCATGGCATAATCACTTGCATCAGTTTCAATCTTGAATCGTTGTTAAAAATCTAGGAGTGATAACATTGGGGATATTCTTATCTTTTCCTTTAATATGTCAAAGGATTTTTTATGCTAGCCTCCCCACTAAAACTATCAAATCATGTAAAGGATATAATATAATTGAAAAGTTAGTAATAAACTTCTTCCAATATTGGACTACCCTGAGTAAGCTTCTAACTATAGTTAAATCATTAGTCTTCAACCATTTAATTATAGATTCAAATTTGGAGCGATCAATTTTTAGTTTAGCATCCCCTATAACATAGCCTAAATATACTAAATATTCTTTTTCCAAATTCATATTTAGACATCTTTAGATACAATTTGTCCCTTTGAAAAATTTCTAAGACTTTCCTAATATGTTTTACATGATCTTCCAAAGTTTGAATAAATATAAAAATATCATCTAAGTTGACTATTATAAAATCATCTATGAATGTCCTAAATACATCATTCATAACCCACATGAATTTGGTAGGTGTATTATAAATCCCAAAAGGCATAACAAGCCACTCAAAAAGACCTTTCTTAGTTTTGAAAGTAGTTTTCCAAATATCACCTTCAATAATTCTAACTTGATGACAACCCCTTATTAATTCTAAGTCTAACTTAGTAAAATAAACAACATTTTTCAATTGATCTAAAATATAAACAATATGAGGAAGAGGGTAGCAATTTTTCACCATAATCTTGTTCAATGCTAAAAAATATATACACATCTGCCAACTACCATCTTTCTTTGGCTCCAAGGCAATTAGCGAACCACATGGAGAAGTGTTTGGACATATTACCCCTCTCTTGATAAACTCTTGAATTTAACTCTTTATTTTTTTATTTTATACCAAATACAACCTATACATGCTAGTATTAGGAAGATTTGCATATTTCTACAATTGTATCTCATGTTGAATATGTCTTTTAAGAGGTAAACTTTGTGGATCCTAAAAAACATCATTATAGTTAGACATAATCTTAATTATTTCATTTCTAAATTTAGGATCACAACCTTTTAGAGCCTTGAATTTATCATCATCCTTTGCTTTTACAACCATGAGTACAAATTTCTTGATTTCATTGACAAGCCTTTTCATCTGTCTGGTAGATACAAGTGATAAGTTTGTTTTTATCTAATGGGATCTAACAACGTATTCAACCCCATCTTTTACAATAAAATATTTACTCTCTTCCCTATATAATATTTATTTTCTATCATAAAAATAAGGATTTATAAGTAAAATACCACAAATATTAAGTGGAACCACATCTAACTCTACCTCATCATTGAACTTATAAGTGATTGTAAATCTTAACCTACATGTTTTCATGACTTGTGATTTAGAATCATCACATACCCATCCCAAAGGTTAAGTCTTAGTATGTTTTTTAGTTTCAAGTCATAATATATTCATAGCATCTTAAAAAATGAGATTAGTTTGAGATCCAATATCAAAAAATAATAATAATAATATGCTTAGAAATCACTCTAATGTGGAACAACTCATTTCTTCTATTTTTATCATGAATAGATTTAGAATTCAAATAATAATGGGAATTAAGAGATTTATTTCAATAATAGGAAGAAGATGAACCTTGCATGCCCATGTAAATTACCTTAGTCTCATCACTAAAATTAAAGCCAAGATCTTGTTATACTATTGTAGTAGTCTTCTTACCTTTTTGTTCCTGAGCCATTTTGGCCTATGTTCTAGATGGAGATTAAACACTTAGCATCTTCATGGATTTATATATTGAAATAAGATTCAAAAGGCTTCCTATCCTCTTTATTAATCATGGAGGTATGTTTCTTCTTACCCTTTCATTTACCTTTACTTTTATGTGGTTTATTGGGCTTGTTTGTGATGTGTTTCCTGCCCTTAGTCACTTTACCTCTTGATTCAATATGGGTAGTGTTTTAGTGTATAATTTCACCCTTTTGGGAGAGTTTTTTGGGCTCTCTCACTCCTAGATAAAATATTGGATCAATCTTAGGCTATGGGTATCCTGTAATGAGGTTGAACATCTAAATAAGGCTAGATTCCTCTTGGTATATCACTTAAACTAATACTTCTACTTGGAAAATAGATAATAAGGGGTATGGGATGACTAATATCACTAAAATGGTGATGTAAAAAATTAAATGACACTCAAATAAACTTGAAATAAACACTAATTCAATGTAAATACCATATTTGCTCACATAATCTCACACACTAACTAATTTGCATCAATATTTATTAAAATAGGCTCACTAAGCAATATATTAAGTAAAGAGGGGTTCTAAAACTCACACTAAGCATCCATTAATGGTAGAAAAGTTCAAGTTTAGACCTACATACAAGACAAGTCCTAATTTGATCTATCAAGGTTTTGATGAAATACTAAGGATTTTTGAGTAAATATAACTTGATTAAGTTGATGTGGCATAAGTATGTGGATGTTTTCATTAGCCTTCTAACCCAAGTTTTTCTATAAAACTGATAAATGGACCATTCACAAAGACAATAAGGAAAATAGGTCTTATGCCATACGTACCTTCTTGGAAGGATTTTTATAATGAAACTAATTCTAATTTGTCCTATTTGATCCTAAAATAACTCCCCCAAAACCATTCTTCCTCCTTGAATACTAAAGCGAAGAAATAAGAGAAAAATAAGACCTTATTAGATGAGTAGGCAATTTAGACACCCTTGCATTGTTAGAAATTATTCATAAACATGGGGAGATGAAATAGACCACCCATTACACAAAGTTTAAGGACATTATGGTCCCTATCATTTCCAAAAAAAAATTGGCCCAAATCTCTCTCTTCTGACCATACTAAATGAAAACATGAGGCTCTCTTAGAGTTGTCTAAGACTGCCCAAAAAAATTTCCTTAGAATGAAGAACCAGAAACCTTCCTATGAAATAAAACACATAATGAAGATTTTTTATGATTTAATTTACCATTCCTTCCTTTTGTAAAACTTTTTTTAATTCTTGGACCTCCATTAATGGTAGAAAACCTATTTCATGCCTAGTTTATAGCTAATAGGTTTCCCTTACCTCTACTAGTTCTTATGATTGAATATATTTAAGAGGAATATGATAGGATATTAATGACACCATGGATACTTTATATTATATTTTAAACCATTCATTAAGCAAATCCTTTAAAAACTTATTTAGCCAAAGTTCAAAAAGGCTCCAAAATGCATCCTTTTACTCCCAAACTCCTCTCCTCCACTCCAAATGACTTGAAATGGACTTTAACATGTCCATATAGGTAAAACACATCATAATTCTGTTGTAATAATTTAAAACCAATTTTAATTACTCAAAAATTTATTTTTTCACTTGAAAATTCTATTTTGATGACCCTTAAATCATCTAATGCACTTTTGGGGGTCTTTTGGGAAAATGATCTTATATAGACATATTTTTTGACCCATTAGAATATATGAGACTTTTTTAAAACGTAATTCATTCCCATGAATTCTCAAATAACTTGGAAACCTACTAGATCCCTCACTTGTAGTTCACGACCTATTTCTAGGTTTTTTCTTTAAAATCTCCAAATTCACCTTAAAACTTGCTTAATGTGTTTCAAAAGATTTCAAAGGACATGAGGTAGGGTTATGAGGTTTGTGTTTTATTTCCACCATTGGATCATCCACTGCATAATGACTCTACTTAGCTCCTCACACCATACCAAGACCTTCTAGGATACTGTATTATATCATCAAGTCAGGACTAGAAAGAGACTAGTCATGGGAGTAAAAGTTATTGAATGGTCTAAGAGAGTGGCTTGGTCCATATAGGCAAAAATTTTGTATGTAATATAATTTTGGCTAATAGGTATCTTGAACACAAAATTAACCAAGATTAATGGGGCTAAACATAAGTATTATATGCCTTAAGTAACTATGTAACCCACCAATATATTTCAAAAGAGTATTTTGAGTGTAAAGAGGAATACCTAACACCAAATCCCTCTTTATAAAATCTCGAGTATAATCATGTACACTTTGACCCTTACTTTTCCTTAAATTTTACCAATCCATAATATCTTTTTGTATATAACCTAATGGATAGAATTTATTTTTTAATGCAAAAAAAATATCCCGAGAAGAAATCACTTTACCATGCTTAAGGTGATCCTATTGTGTATAACTCTCCCACCAAATGAGTGTTGTACTACACAACCAAAGAGTATCTAGTTGAATATTTTCTTCCTCATTTTAAATCTTATAAACCTTATAGTATACGTCCATCTACTTGATCTAATGATATACCTTTTATGCACTAAGCTCTCCATTATAGATTTGAAAATTAACTTAACATTTAGCTTAACCTTGGAATAAATTGAATCATAAACATTCTTTTACTTATCATCAAGAAGGAAGGATAAGGTTTATATGGAAGAGATTTAGGAGATTATTATCCTTTACCCTTATCATTGGTTGAGGGTTCTTCCTCTTATTTACCTTCCTTTTCACCTTTGATCTTCTTCTTCTTTTCATAGTACAACTCTTATACCATGCTCTTCATCTCTAGAAAATCTTCACAGTAGGTCATTTTTTATTCTAGTTCTCCTCTAAGAGAAACTATTTTTGACTTACACGTTTTTCACTAATTTCAAGGTTATGTTCTTTAATTGATCATTAAAAATACTTTATTTTAGACTTGATTATCATGAAAAACAAAAACTTTTAAATCTAAAAACCATGTTAAAATATCCCCAATCAGATGCTCTAATACCAAACTTGATCTAAATTGTCAGTTAATGCAAAACACTATTTATTTATCAATTTTGAATACTCAATAAGTTTATCAATTTTTGTTCTTTTACATGAAATTGTATTATTTGATTAAAATCAGGTTTAATACTGATTACAAAAATTAATTAAATGAATATAAATAGAGAAAATTTAAACCAAATTAATAATGAAGTTCACCCTTTAGTGGGTGACATATTTGGGTCTAAAAAGCACTTGAACCAATCTATTAAATGGTGCAAAATAATCTTTACGTATATTATTTACATAAAAATATGACTTTGGTTTGAAAAAATAACCTCTAATTTTAAGACGTCTATACAATAACCTCCTATATGGGAGTTACTCTTCTTACATAAAAGGACACTTGCTTACTTATTTCTTATTTGTTCTCCTTCAAAGGCTAAGAAGAACAAGTTTTATTCTCTCCATGTATATGTTTTTTAAATGCAACAATGAGCCTTTTGTTGATAAGTGTTATCACTAATGTCAAGGTTGATGTCATTTATGTCAATGTGAAATTCAGAGAGAGAATTTGAAGGTAACCTAATGTCTATTTTATTGTTTGATGTCAAGGTTCAGATCAAAGAGAGGTCAAGGTTTAAATCAAATAGAGAATTTTAAGGTAATCTAATTATTCTTCTATTAGTTTATTTAAATTTATTTTTAGTGGTGTGAGAGTCATATCTAATGAGTATTTTTTTTTATAGCATTGAGGTAAGCATGTTTGATTACTAGTTCTTGAGTACAAGGTGTCTTAAGAATCATATTTTAGACCATGTGAGAAGGTTTGCATAGTGAATTTTGGTGAAGTAAGTGAAAACAATATTATGATAGGTTTTTGGGCATTGTGTGATCATGTAAGTAAATTATAGATACTTTCAAAAGTGTTTCAAGGTCAAGTTTCAAGTTTTAAGTTCTTGAGAAGCCTAGTCATGGCAATAGTAATTGCATGAAGAGAACTTGTAAGAAGATATGAGCATGATGGCTTGGTGAGATAAGTTCACATAGGTATGAGTGTTTGAATAAGGTTGTTTTAGCATGCATATGAGGCATTATATCACTTAAGAGAGTTTCAAAGTGAAGTGTATAGGGGTAATTACTTTATTCCAAGTCTGCAACTAGACCACTCCTATACCCTACTTAGCCTATTGAGGTATCATGATCTATTTTCAAGACACATGAAGGATGTATTACAATGTTTAATCATGTATGAGGTTTATTGATCATGTGAGAGTGGTGGATAATTCATGTAAGGAGGCATGAAGGTTAGTTTCAAGGCCTAATGTGATTTACATGTTAAGGTCTAAGAAAGCAAAGAGAGAGAGTGTGTGTCCTAATGAGGAGTCATGATCATATTTCAAGATGTATGATATTTTATAAATACTATCATATGTAAATTATGTTATTTCAAGTTTTCTCATGAAGTTTTAGGTTAAATTTGGAAAGTTAAGGAAAAAAGTGATTTGAGGTCTTTTGATTATATAAAATGAAGGATTCTTAAGCTAATAAGGGCTTTCAAGTGTTCATTGGCACATGTAACCTATAAATGAAAACCTAATATATTCATGGTATATTTTTAAGGGTCCTAGCTCAAATTATAGGCATTATTTTTTGTATTAAGGGGTTATACTTTATGAATGACTGTTAAGATTGGAAATAAGTTTAAACCCTCCTAAAACCCTAATAAGGACATGATTTTGAAGATGTTGATAAAAAATACTCATAATATTATAAAATTACTATAAAAACTATTTTATAGTGTATTTAACTCTCCCAAGCACCTCTAGGTTTGATTGAGTTGTCAGGTGTGTGAGTAAACCATATAGGAAGTGCTAGTTTCTTGGATATTTGTTGTAACAGTCAAATTTGACCAAGTTAAAGCATTTAAATAATTGTATGGATAAGTTTGAGACTTTTATTTGATTTATATTGTGTTTTGTGATAGGTTATAGCTTTTATTTATGATAAATTTGTCATCCAAGATAGCCAATCACTAACAAGCTAATTGTTGGAAATAGTGAAAAATCTAGGCAGCAGTGAGAAGAGGTGTAGGAATGTTTTATCATGGAATAGGGATGAAAAAAAGTACATGGAGATATTTTTAATGAATTTTAAGACATTATAAATTTATTTATAACTTTTTGAGGTCAGTGGTTATAGTGAAAAATTTACTCACAAGTTGACTTGTCTAGCCCAGTTAGGTCTTTGTATAGTGAGGTTATGAGATTGGTTTGAAAGACCAATATTTCCATTTGAATATATTATATTTATATAAAATAATGGTATAATTATCTCATATTATAATTTTAAAAAATTTTAAGTCTTTAAAAGTGGTCACACAGATGTTGAAGGTTAATGTCACCGTAATTGTGCTTTAAGATAAATTGGTAATTATGGGTAAGCAAGTTGCAGTAATGAGTTTGAAGATATGCCCTAAGTATAAGTATATAATACACATGGTGTTATTTTTTGGGACATTTATGTCATATCCATGATGTTTATAAATTTTTATAGTTAGTGAAAGTGATTGAAATGTTGAATCCAAAATGGCTTGACTGGTTTTGGTTTGACTATGTGTACTAAAAACAAAAGATTGGTCTCCAAGACCAAAATTTGACATTAGACCTTGTGATTATTGTGTTATATATATATATATATATATATAATTATATATAATTATATAATTATATTTTTAATATATTATTTGTCATGGTAAGTTTTTTTCAGGTGTTGAAGATCAAGTTATTCATGACTAGGTTTTAGATTGTTCTGATAGTTCTGTGTGAGCTATTTGTAGAGAAAAATTTGAGACCTTTTGTCCTAAGATTTGAATTATAAATAATATGGAAATGTTACTGAGTTCATATAGATCATTTATATTTGTTTTATTATCATATTTATTTATATTAATTATGTTTAATAAATAGTAACTCAAAACAGACTTTCTGTGTATGAGAAGGCCTAATTCTGAATAGTAAAAATGGTGTGCTTCAAGTGGTAGTTGGATCTAAAAAGTTTTATGGATCCTAGATGAGATTATCATGGGTATATTTTAGTGTAATATTATATTTTCCTATTGTGTGAGGTTTTTTAATGTTTTTCAAGGAAGGCAAAGTGTAATGTGTCCTAAAGTAGACCTAATGGGATTAGGTCTACATGAGACCTAAAGATAAAATAAGGCCTAATTGAGGTATGTTAGACCTAAAAGGACTCAAAGAAAATTTTTAATTCATGTTTATGACATGGCATAAGAACTATTACATGTTTTATCTAAGATTTTAAGGGTGTTTGGTTGATTGAAAAGTATATGAGCAATAGACTTGTATATATATAAGGTAGTTTTAGGCCTATTTGAGAGTAGTGTGTGAATGTGAATGATATATCACATTGTTGAGAATAAGGAGGTCTTGTATAAAATAATAAGAGTGTATAATAAATGTGATAAATATTTTTTAGATTTTATAAGTATTAAAATCAAGGTCACATGACCTAATCAGTCTTGAATAGACCTAATTAAGCGAAGAGGCCTAGAAGGCAGTTTGAGAAGGATAAGAGTGTGGAGAGCATAAGAGGTGGTCAGAATTAGTTAGTTGAGAAAAAGGTATATTTAAGGTGATAAAATTAATCAATTGGGTTATTTTTTGTTGATTCATTTAGGGGGTTGGTGACTCCTTGTAATTTGATGCTTATTAAAGCCTAGCTGAGTTGGTGCTCAGCTAGTTGGGGTTGTTGCTCCATGTGGAGTTGGTGCTTCACCAAATTTCATGTTTTTTTTTATATGAATTTAATACATTTGAATATATAAGTGTTTTTTTTTCCCATTTATGGTTTCCCACATATGTTATGTGTTATTTTATTTCATGTTTATGCTAGGAAGATCTGTATGCTTCTTTGAAAGTTTGATGATTGCTTAAGTGATAGTGTTAAGAATTTTTTTGAATATTGTTTCAACCACCCCCCCAGTCATTTTTATTCTAACATTTGGTACTATATCAGGTCCTTTTAATTATGCCTAATAGTCTAAAAGAGATCTTATAAGCAAGGATGGTTAGTTAGCAAGCTCAAGGTGGTTTCTCTACGAGTAATGGTCTATTATTCAATGGGATTAATTATGATTTTTGGAGCATAAAATTGAGGACATATCTAATGTAAATGGGCCATGACATATGGAAATAAATTGTGTATGGATACACTCCACCTCCTATAACACCAACTAATGCAGCAGGGAAGAAGGAAAGTGAAAGTAATTCCAAGGCAATGAATGCCATTATATGTGGCCTAGCAGAGGTAGAGTTTATGAAGGTAATGCACTATGAGTCAGCCAAGGTTATATGAAAAAATTTGAAGACTATACATGAAGGTTACATCAAGGTGAAGATGGCCAAGCTGTAGACCCATTGAAGACATTTTGAAAGTCTAAAGATGAATGAAGATGAAACCAATGCATCTTACCTATTGAAGGTTGATGAAGTTGTTAATGTCATTAGAGAATTAGGAGAAGTGAAAGAGTCTATATTTGTTTAAAAGGTATTGAATAACTACTCCTAATTTTTATTATAAGTTATATGTATTAGAAGAGATGCAAGATTTTGATAAGCTAGAAATGGATTGGCTTCATGACATCTTGACTTCATATGAGATGAGAATAAATGAAATAAGGCCTCCCAAGAAGGAAGGTGCATTCAAAGCTAAGAAGAAGTCAAAATTAAATAAATTCAAGGATGAGGTATGTTTAGATGTTGATTATGATTACCTAATAACCATGTTTACTAGTAAATTGAGGTTTAGATCTGGTAAGTATAAGGGTAAGTTTCCCTTCAAATGTTTCAACTATAGTAAGGTAGGAAAGGGTCATTCAAGAATAAGAGAAGTTTCTATACCAAAGAAGATAACTCATATGATGTAAGTGACACAAGAACATTTAATAGTGATGATGATAGTAATGAACATGAACATGAAAACAATGAAACCTTATTCATGGATATATAAATAGATAATGAAGGTTGATCAAATTAGAAAATCCTTATGGTTAATGAAGAATCAGATGAAGAAGAAGATGAAGTGAACCTTGAGGTAGAATTTTTGAGTGTTCTAGAGGAGTTAAATTTCCAAATTATAAAGAATCACAAACTAATATGATTAGTGAAGGACTATGAAGAGCTAATTTTCTTGTTTGAGGAGAGACTAAGTAACACATCCAAGGAGTATGATGAGATCATCAATCAGATTGAATCATAGATGGAGATAGTCATTACTAGCTTAAAATTTAAAGAGGAAGAATGCACCAAGTATGAAACTAAAGTGGAATCCTTCAAAGCTAATTTGGATCAAGCATCTATCAATGTGAAGACCTTTATGAATTTTGATAAGATTATTGATGCTCTAGATAACATCTTGAATAATTATAAGTCTACAAGTGATAAGGCATGTCTTAGTTTCAAATAAGACCAAAAGGAGGTAGCTCAAGTAAGGAGAAGGATAATAAATACTTTAGTCATATAAAATGTGAAATTGGATGACTTAGGCATGGTAAATAGTACCCAACCTATAGGTCCTCTTTCTTGCTCACACAACCCTTCTCGATTAGTCTTTCACTGATTCTCAGTGATCCATAACTTTCTAGACTGAGTTTTTTGAGACCCAATCAGCCCTCTCAAACCCAGATATATCCCCCTATGTCTCATTTCCTTAAGAGAATAGAACCCATATTGGATAGGAGCATTAGAACCCAAGGTTTGATATTTTTGACATTGTTGTCCATGTTCATTTTTACCTCAAATAGTCAGACTTCCATGAATCCTTATATTTTCCCCTATCTACCTAATACAAGTTCATCTAACCTAAAATCATTAATTACCCTATAAAAGCCATTAAAATTCCTTTTAGAGGGTTTGGAACTCATTTACAAGAAAGAATCAAGAATACAAGTACACTCAATCACTCTTCCCTATTCTCTGCATACAACCTTCCAAGATTATTTCAAGCCTATTCAAGTACTCATACTAATCCCTGGTCATCCAAATTATATCTAATTTTACATATAGTTACATACATCACACATTAATGCACCAAGAACTTCAATGGAAGAACTACATTAGTTTGATCCCTCTTCTAAGTATTGGTATGTAGGTAGTGTGCCTACACATGGGGTGTGAAGTGCATCTAACATATCCTTTACACATTTAACCCTTCTCTTATTTCCCTAATTTTCAATTTAAGTTCAATCACTAGGATATCCTAAGGGTTTTAAATATTTAATTAGATACATAATGAGCTCCACAAGCTTCTAGGCCTCAAAATTTCATAGATAGGATAACATAGACCTGTCAGATAGAATCCAAAAAGCTTTCAACCTTAGGACAACAATGGTCGAATAGGACTATAACACTAGATAGTAGGGTTAGCACTTTTTATGCTCCTATCCAACTCAAAAATGAAGTTTAGGAACCTATTCCAACTTGTTTTCTAGTCCTGCTCCTCCAGTATCAGACTTTGTCTCAGTCTAGTTCAATTGGAATAAGCTAAGTTCTAATTTCTCTCACATACTGATATATTTTTAAAAATATAAAATATTATTTGTTTACACCAATCATTAAGTTAATTAAATTCATATCTATTTACTGAGTTGTATTTCTTAAACCTTTTATTTACTTAGGAATTAAACACCTAATTTCCTAAAAATAATAAAACATTTGGTGAACCCAACTTACTTCAAACTTTCACACAAAAACTTTAGAAACCCAAAGAATAATTATTTATAATTTTTCCCATAATTTCCTTATTTTTATTGAATTTAAAATTTATAAATATATCAATTCATTGTAAAAATATCACATATTTTTTAAACCCTAGTTTGCACATACTAGGTCCTTTTTGCATACAAACACATTCAACACACTAGGAAAAATATATTGCTAATTTTAGAAATATTTTCTAAATTTTTCCTAAATTTTTCAAGTAAAATTATAAAAATTGTGTCTAAATTTTTCAAATTATTCCACTAATCTTGAAAAACCCTAGTTACATCAAATACATTTTCAATTAATTTTTAGTATTTTTCACATCATTTTCTAAAAATTGAGTTACATATCAAACTCAGAAAACCAATTCAAAAATTAAACACTCATAGTATTTTACACAAGCACTTATAAAAAATCTTTAGTTTCATATAGTAGCACCTTTTTTCTTCTTGCGGTATCACCTTAAATGTTTTAAAGCTCTGTATCTTTTCTATGCATATTCTAATTCCTTGTTTATATTATATCAACTAAATATTTTCTTTTTTTATCCAAGTTGTTTTCCTTATGCCACCAAAGTTCCTTGCATCTCTTCCCTCAAGATGAAGTGAAAGAATTAATGTTAAACCTCTTAAATTCACTCATATTCCTTCAGCTTGACCATATACCATGGATAAACAACCAAATTATATTCTTGTTATAGATTCTACACATCCATATTATATAAATTTATATGAGGATAACTCTAATAATGAGAAGTATGAAAATACCAATGATGATGTACACACCAATGATCCTACTCCACCACATGGGAATACCAATCCAATACCACCTATTTTTGAGAATGAATTAGTCCTTAACAAATATTTGGTTTTACAAAATTTTAGAGAAATAATTAAGGAACAACCTAAAGATCATACACTAATTTTGCAATCTATCATGAAATTAAAAAGGCTAAGCAAGTTGAGACTCCCATTCATTCAAAGCAACCAATTACAAATGACACTATGGGGGAAACTATGTCTCAACCACCCCCTATATTATCCCAACCTTCTTCTATGCCACCATCTATAGCTATTAAATCCCTATCTCTTGATGTCACAACCCTTGTGCAAGAGATATGATCTCTTCAATCCAAGGTGCACCATCTTGAGCAAGGTACAACTAGACCTACATAGGATTTGGATGATTTTGCTCTTATACATACACTATTGGCACACCATATCACTTCTACACCCTTTCCATAAGGTTTTATTCAACCTAAGCTTATTATTTATGATGGTAAGGGTGATCTATAGACACATTTGAGAGCTTTTCAAGAAACATGATTGGATTATATACCCAATGATTGGATACTTACCAAGCTATTTCCATAGAGCCTAAAGTATTATGCTTTATAATGGTTTTATAGTCTACCAAATTAGGTGATCATAGCCTTCAATCCTTTAGCAGACATGTCCCTCACACATTTCAGTATCAACATTGGTGATAAGGTTTCATATGCACAGATTGCATAGTAGAAACAAAGTTCAAATGAGCCCCTCATAGATTATGTTCTTAGATACAAGACTATTATAGCTAAACTAACTATCCCCATGACTGATCAAGAGCTATAGTACATCTTAAAATAGAGCCTTCTACCAGAATTTCATGAATCTATTATGATCAAAATATTCTCTTCCTTAACTAAATTGTGTCATACACTCAAGGGAAGAGAACTCAAGATAATTTCAATGGGAAAACTTAAGTATTCAAGTATCTCAGACACAACCAATAAGAGTAATAAAAAATTCTCATACAAGGTTAAAATTAGTGACAAAAAGAATCAAAAGCAACCAACAGTCAATGTGGCTTTAGAGCCCCCTCAACATGTGGTTTTAACATCACCTCCTCATTGTGCATTTACCAATCTACCAATTTTCTAGCTAGGGTTTTACAATAGTTATTGAAATGTAAAAGCATCACTCTCCCACCTATCTAGGAAATAAATCTATCAAATCCTCTTCCATGAGGATTTGATCAACATGCATTTTGTGATTTTCATAGGGCACTAGGCCACATAACAAATAGAAGCATTAGTTTGTGATATAGGATATAGGACTTGATAGATGATAATCCTCATGATCTAGGAACTTCAATTGAGCCTCTAAATACAAATCCAACACAAGATAAAGATTTGAAAATATTTTTAGATCCATTTCCATAGCATTCAAAAAAAGAAAAAGAGGACACATCAGGTGTTCATCATACATACCATACACATCCTCCTCCAGCTACATACTAGGCACCTTCAATTGAGGCACATCCTTTGAGAGGTATGATAGGTGTGTATGAGTCTAGATTTCTAGCTAGGCCTTTGATATATTTTATAGATCAAGATATTTTAGAGGATAATATAGGCTATAATGCACTTTTTAGCAGAGCACATATTCATAATCAACATTTTCACAGTGTACTCATTGACAATGGTTCTAGTCTTAACATGTGCATCTTCACACAAATTCAACATTTGGGTTATTTAGAGTAAGATATCACCCTAATAGACATGGTTATCAATGGTTTTAGTGGGAATATTTATATTTCATTAGGTGAGATATTACTTCCACTACAAGTTGGTCTTACATATGTGGCAACACCATTCACACTATTTTTGACATATTACTTGGTCAACCATGGATTTAAAAACTTAGGGTAGTACCTTCTAAAATTCATAAATACATGAATTTAATTCATGCTAATAAAGTTATCATAGTTGATGAGTTCTTCATGAGTCACCACTCCCTACTTTAGAGCCATCTACCAACTTACAGTCACTAGCTTCAGTTCTTCCACTAGTTTTAGTTTTTCCTCCATTTTTAGTATAGTTTCCACTTCAGATCTAGTCATAGTTGAAACATCTATTAATAGTACAAAGGGTTCATACACACCCATAATTTTAGGATTCTAGATAACTTATAGTGATATTAGTCACACCTAGAGTAGGTATATTGAGGTCTCATATAGCTACACAAAGAAAACCTATTCATAGATCCCCTTCTACTTCGAGATGGGTCCCTAAGATCCCTATAGTTTCATCCACTTCTTAGATTTATAAGGGGACCCCACATTTGGCTTCCACTTTAGAGATTTTAGAGCAGTTATAACTTACATAGATTTCAACTTCCCAATCTCATACATATACTCATGCCTCATGATCATGCATGATTCAATTATTTAATATAGGACACCATGATAGGGAGTCTCATCTAAGACTCATTAGTTAGTATTATTTATTCACAATATTTCCTATACATAGATTATATCAATAAAATACAAAATAATATAAAACTTCAAAACACAAAAACATTCAAATATATCAAAAAACCAAAAATATTTTGATTGTATGAATTGTTCATGCTTTACATTATTAATATCATGCTAGGACTTACATTCGCTATTTAAATATATTGTATGTCAATTTCCTATATTACCATGCTTCATTTGATCTTATTTAAGTGTGTGTAGTGACATCCAACTCCTTGATTACTTCATTCTACCCACTGAGGGGGCATTCCTACTTCTTCATTTAAGACACATTATTATACACACCCACTAAGGGAATTCCTACTTATACATTCAAGACACACATTGTTATACACACTCATTGGGGGCATCTTCTACATGACTACACCATCCAAGTTATGTCATTCTTACACCACACACTCTAAGTTATCATGTTGATGTACATTACTTTATAGCTTAAATAGAATATTATATCGACATTACACTAATATCTATCACTTATGTATCTTTTATCATATATTTAGTCTTGTACTACACATGTTTTGCATACTCAAACATTTTATTTAGTTAGTTATATGTGCTTATATCTTTCTAGTTATTACATGCTTACTCTGATTTCTTAGCATAGATTATGTGATGGCATTTCCTATTCTAGCTTGTCTCATACTTGTGCCTTAGGACTTTTTCCAATGTCCTTTACTTTTATTCATGTGTGTGACTTAGGACATTTTCCAATGTCATTTGTTTTTACTCATCTATGTGTCTATTTCCCTTGTACCAACTTTACTTGTATATGGATGTGGCATTTGAACATTGCTTCCATGCTTGTCTTCTAGTTTGAGTGACATGTGTATATGTCCCTTATTTTTATGGTCCCTTGACCATCCTTGTATGCTTCTTTCTTCTTGCTTTCTGCTTGATTACTTATTTTATTCTCATTGTGTGCAATTCCATGATCCATATCATGCATTTACCTTGATTTCTTAGACGTCATGATGAACATCATGTTCCATCTCTAAACTAACAACTAACAACCAAAAAACTAACATCTAACATTTCTGGTTTAGTACGTTGTGCATGATTTCAAATTATTATATATATCTAGACATACCCCTATTTATCTAACAATATCATAATACAAACATTGCTATATCCATATATGTATATATATATATATATATATATATCTTGTCAAACATAAATGATATATCATATATCTATACAGCTTAACACAATCGTAGGACCTTTTTTCTAAGGGAAGTCATTATAGGTTCATCCTTCTTATTCTCAAAAGAGGGGACATCAAATAGGATTTTTGTCACAGAGATCAAACCTCCTAATAGTCAAAATAGTAGTATTCAAAACACTAAGCATATAATCCAAACATCAAATCGATCAAATCATAGTAGAAAAATAGTGATAGTTTTAGATCAGTAGTTAGTTTTCACACTAAACAACAACACCAAAAATGGATAGTAGCACCAAAAATAGGGTCTCCATATTTTGGTACTCCTATTTAGGTATAAAAACACTTAAGGTTTCTATAAATAGGTAAAAAAAATAGTTTAGGGACATTTTTTGCACTTTTAAATCAATCAAATTCGATATTTTTAGCATATTTTTCTTAAATATAGGGGGTTATCATGTGTGACATGATGGTTCTCACTTAAAATTTAGATTAGGAAGTTGGCATAACTTCTAGATCAGAATCCACGTTTGAGACATTAGTGATTGGGGGCAATGTGCATGATACATTGATCTTTTAATTTTGAGTTTTAGTTTATTCCAAGCATTCTCAATAGTTACATGCCTTACTCCATATGTAGGTGGTTGGAATCACATTTAAGTGGAAATTTCATAAAATTTTAAACTTTATAAGTACCTAATTTCTTGAGTTAGATTTCATATAATCCTAGTATATCAGTTCATAGTGGCTTTCATACAAGCCTAACCTCCATCTTTTTAAATGGCTAATAGTGGCCTAGTTTCCTGCACACATTCAGCTATCCACACCACATTGTTAAGATTTATAGTACATCCATAGGCTCCATGATCCATTTCATATGAAATATATTCTATACTGGTATCACTTCATAGCTTCACTTTATGGGGAAATGATGGAGCCAAAGGGCCAACCTTTGTATTCTTGAGCCACCTATTCATAGAAATTGGACACATAGTCCAAACATCAATTAGCACATGCATTATTTTTTAACTTCACTTAGTTGGTGATGATGGAGATAAAGTCCATCCTTTTCATTCTTGAGCCATATTCTATGGAATTGAGCACTCATCTATTTTTTTGATATTACTCTTGATTCAACACATACTCAGTACAATCTAGCATCACAACAAGTTTTGTATTAGTTTGTGTACTTAGTGAGGTGTATTCATTCCTTTATCTTCCTCTTACTTAGATTTATATGTTATTATTTTAGATATATCATATCTAGTAATAAATTATCTACTTTATGTTTTCATTTTTAGATTCACATTTCACAGTGTGCTCTTTATGCACATTCAGCATCACACAACTTCATGAGATTCTCCCTTCCAGGTAAGTTTAGGTATACTTTCTATTTTTATTATATCCTAGTATTTTGGTTTGTTACATCACTATAATAAATGGGGGGGGGGGGTAAATTTAGTCATATAAAATGTGAAATTGGATGACTTAGGCATGAAAAATATCACCCAACCTATAGGTCCTCTTTCTTGCTCACACAACCCTTCTTGGTTAGTCTTTCGCTAATTCCCAATCATCTATAGCTTTTCAAATTGAGATTTTTAAGACCTAGGGAGCCCTTTTAGGCCCATATCTATCCCAATATATCTCATCCCCTTAGGAAAATATCACCCAACTTGGATAAGATCATCAAAACTTAGGTTATCTTATTTTTGATGTTATTGTCCAAGTTCATTTTTACCTCAAATGGTCAAATTTTCCTGAATCCTTATATTTTTCCCTATCAACCTAATACAAGTTCATCTAACCCATGATAATTAATTACCCTATAAAATACCATTCAAATTCAATTTATATGGGTTGACACTCATTTACAAGAAATAATCAAGAATACAAGAAAGTATTCTTAAGCACTCTTCCCTATTCTCTGCATACAGCCTTCTAAGATCATTCCAAGCCTATTCAAGTACTCATACCAATATTTGGCCATCCAAATTATATTAAAATTTTCATATATTTACATACATCACACATTATTGTACCAAGCACTTCAATGGGATAAATACATTAGCTTAATCCCTCTTTGAAGTATTGGTATGCAGGTAGTGTGCCCACAATTGAGGTGTGAAGTGCATCTAGTGTATTCTTTACACACTAACCCCTTCTATTTTTTCCATAAGTTTAAATTCAATTTCAAGAACCAAGAGATCCTAAGGGTTTTAAATATTTAATCAAATACATAGTGAGCTCTACAAGCTTCTACTCCATGAAATTTCACAAATAAGGTAACATAGACCTACTGAACATAACCCAAAAAGCTTTCAACCTCAAGACAATAGTGATAGAATAGGAATATAGCACTAGATAGTAGTGTGTCTACTTTTGGTGCTCCTATCTAACTTAGAAATTAAGTTTAGGAACATTTTCTATCCTATTTTCTAGTCCTACTCCTCTAGTATCAGACTCTATCTCAATCCAAATCAACTAGAATAAGCTAAGTTCTATTTTTTCTCGCATAGTGTTATATTTAGAAAAAGATAAAATATTATCTATTGACACAAATAATTAGGTTAATTAAAGAATATATATTTATTGATTTATATTTATCATACCCTTTATTTACTTAGGAATTAAACACCTAATTTCCTTAAAAGAATAAAACAAAGACAATAAGGTCAACATGAAAAGACTAATCAGACAACTTAATGATATGAGGTATGTTATTTCATTTAATGGTTATTATTATGCTTGAAATCAGTTTGGTCATAGAGTAAGAGAGTGTAGAAGACCCTCTAAAAATGAATATGCATGGGATTATGAAAGGAATCATCAGTCAAGAGGTATGTATAATGTTGTTTATTATAGTTGTCATAATATGGGATAAATTACAAGATTCTATTCTAATAGGACATCAAGTCAAAAAAATATTTTTGAATACCTTATAGTATAAGAGAGAATGTAAATGAATGTGTGAAAACCAAATATGGTAAAGGTTAGTCATGACCAGTCTACAAGCTCAAATGGACTATTTTTTATTGTAGAGCATACTTCAAATGAAAAATCAAGTCATGAATGTATGTTATCAACTCATATTGATGATCAAATGGTTGATGAAGAGGTTAAGCCTATAGTGCCAATAAATTTTAAAAGGATACTAAAGGATATTTAGTCTTCTGAGAACATGAAAATATAGGAATCTCCTAAAATTATGTTGTTTTAGTGCTCTATGGAAAGGGTGACTCCAATAGGCTTCATGGAGACATTGTTCAATTAGCAAAAGCATGATGGATGCTTGGTTTGAGGGGGAGATATTCAATTTTTTCATAATATCCACATTTAGTTGTTGAAAATAATATAAGAGGTAAGCAAAGTGGTTCTCTATTTATAATATTTGGTAGTTGAGCATGACTTATATTTTAGATAGTTTGAGAACTCTGTTGATTCATATGGGGAGCTCAAGTTGTGAACACAAAGGGGGAGCTTGGTAGCTCTAAGTTCTTTTTCAAGTTTTTGAGAATAGTTTACAATGTGGGAGAATGAGTGGTTTTCAAAGTTTAAGGATGCATGACCCTTTGTCATTAATGTTAAAGGTGGATAAATTCCAAGAAGGAAGATTGACCATATTGGAGATGTGAGTGATCAGATTAAAGAATGTTTTGACATCAATGAAAAAGGGGGAGTTTGTTGAGAAGTGTTATTATTTATTTCAAGGTTGATGTCATTAATGTCAATATGTAGGTCAGGGAGAAAATTTGAAGATAACATAATGTCTCTTCTATTGTTTAATTTCAAGGTTGATGTCAAGGTTTAAATCAAAGAGAGGTCAAGGTTTAGATCAAAGAGATAATTTGAAGGAAACCTAATGATTCTTATATTGGTTGATGTAAAATTTATTGTTTTGGTGTGAGAGTGTTATCTTTGAGTGTTCTTTTTTTATAGCATTGAGCTAATAATGTTTGAGTACAAGGTGTCTTAAGAAGCCTAGTCTAGACCATGTGAAAAGGTGTGCATAGTGATGTTTGGTCAAGGAAGTGAGAAAAATATTATGATAGGTTGTTTTGCATTGTATTATCATGTAAGTAAAGTATAGGTACTTTTATAAGTGTTTCAAGGTTAGTTTTCAACTTTTAAGTGCTTGAGAACCCTATTCATCGCACTAGTCATTTCATCAAGAGACCTTATAAGAAGATATGAGCATGATGGCTTGATGAGATAAGTAAACATAAGTATGAGTGTTTGTATACTTTTTATTTATCATGTATAAGAGGCATTAGATTACTTAGGAGAGGTTCAAGATGAGCCATATAGGGGTAAGTACTTCAGTCCAAGCCTATAGCTAGACCACTCTTATACCCTACCTAGATTAATGAGGCATCATGATCTATTGTAAAGAAATTTGAAGGATACATGAAAATTTTTAAGCATGTATGAGGTTTATTTAGTATGTGAGAGTAGTGTATAATTCATGGAAAGAGGCTTGAAGGTTAGTTTCAAGGCTTAATGTGATTTACAAGTTAAGATCTAAGCATGCACAGAGAGATTGTGTGGCCTAATAAGGTGTCATGATTAGATTCCAAGATGTATGATCTTATATAAGCAGTGTCATAGGTAAGGTATGTTTTTTCAAGTTTTCTCATGAAGTTTAAGGTCAAATTTAGAAAGTTAAGCCAAGAAAAAGTGTTTTGAGGTCTCTCAAGTGCATAGAATGAAGGGTTCTTAACTTGAGATGGAATTTAAAGTGTTTATTGGCATGTGTAACCTATAAATTAGAACCTAATATATTCATGGTATATGGGTAATGGTCATAGATCAAAATTATAGGCATTAGTTTTTGGATTAAGGGGTTATTCTTTATGAATGATCATTAAGAGTGAAAACATGTTTAAACCCTCCTAAAACTCTAATAATGACCCAATGTTAAATATGTTGATCAAAACTACTTATAATGGTCTCAAATGACTATAAATAATATTTTATCTTGTATTAAACTCTTCCAGTCACCTCCAAGTGTGATTGAGTTGTTAAGTGTGTGAGTAGACCCTACAGGAAAGTGTTAGTTTCTCAAAGATTTATTGTACAATTAGATTTGACCAAGTAAAAGTATGATAATCATTGGATGGATAAGGTTGAGAATTTTATTTTATTTCCATGGTGGTTTTTGGATATGTTATAGCCCTTAGGTATGCTAAACTGGTCATCCAAGATATCCAGTTGCTAACATGCCTATTATTGGAAATAATGAAAAATCTAGGCAGTAGTTAGAAGAGGTTTAGGAATGTGTTATCATGAAATGGAAATGAAAATAAGTGCATGGATATTTTTTTAATAAATTTTAATACATTATCACATTTGGTATAAGTTTTGGAGGTCAATGGTTAAAGTGAAAAATATGCTCACAAGTTGACTTGTCTGGTTTAGTTAGGTCTGTGTACAATGAGGTTATGAGATTAGTTTGCAAGACCGATATTTCTATAAGACCAATATTTCCATTTTAATATATTATATTTATATCTAATAATGGTCTAATGATCTCATAATATTATGTTAAATCATTTTAATTATTTGAAAGTGTTCATATCAGTGTTGAAGGTCAATGTCACCATGATTATGCTTTAAGTTAAAATGGTAGTTTTGGGTTAAGCAAGTTGTAGTGATGAGTTTGAGGCTCTATACCCTACTTAGAAGTATATAACACACATATTGTTGTTGTTTTGTGAAATTTATGTCCTATTCATTCTTTTTATAATTTTTGAGAGTTATTTAAAGTGATTGAAATGTTGAATCCAAAATGGCTTGACTAGTTCTGGTTTGATTGTGTGTACTAAAGATAAAAGATTAGTCTATAATACCAATATTTGACATTATCCCTTGTGATTATTATATTTGAGAGTGGTATAGAGATTTAAAATGATATTTTTAATATATTATTAATCATGGGAAGTGTTCTTTTAGGTATTGAAGACGAAGTTGTTCATGACTGGGTTTTGGAGTGTTTTGATAGTTCTGAGTGAGTTTTAATATTAGTTTTCACATTGAGTGAGTTTTGGTATTTAAAAGATGGTAAATAGTAATTGTTTTAGTATTTACCATAAATTAAATATTACTTATGGTTATGTAATTTAGTAAGTAATATATTATTATTATTATTATTATTATTATTATTATTATTATTATTATTATTATTATTATTATGTAACAATAATATATTTTTTATTTTATTGTTCATGTGAGATTTGGTTATTAAACCAAACTCATGTAAATAGGTCTGGAGGTGTTATATGTGAGATAAATTAATGAAGAGAATATAGTAATAAGTTTCCTATATATATGTAACCTCGCATATTGATTATTAATTAGAGAATAAGAGTAGATTATTGTGTATTGAAAATTTGTCTCTATGTTTGGCTCTATATTTGAATAAAGCTTGTGTAATTCTTATCAGTGGCATCAAAGTAGTGTCTAACCCTTTACAATGGTTGTCTGATAAGACTTATAAGGGTGGTACTTACTTTTATTATTTCCCCAATTCATGATCCCTATGATAACTTGTGAATGTAGAATAGATTTTTCTTTCTAAAAGTTTAGCATACAGTAGAAAGGTGAAAATAAAATTATTTCTTGTAGCATCATGGATCCCTTTGTATAAATTCTCCTTAACATAGCCAAGATAGAGTGTTTGGATTTATGATGGCATAGTTCATTCTCAACTTAAAACCTTAGTATGTTCAGATCTAAGTTATCTTTTTTTTGCCTAGATGGATCCATCTTGATATCCATCTCATCCTTAGAAGCACTTGGTTTATATTATTCCTATCTTCATGGATTCATGAGAGTTCATGTGCAATTACAACCAAATCAATGTTGCCTAGACCTTCTCATTGTTTAGTTTCATTTTCAACATTGCCCACATTTTATTAGCATTATTCTTAGCCATATTCAAGATCCTCCATCCATCCATTGTCAAGTCTTTGCCATGTAATCTGATTATTAACACCTAATTATTATGTGTATTTTTACATTCTATTCATGCACTCATTTCACTATTCTTGCATTGGAAAACATGTTACATGCATTGAGGATTTTTTTTACTTAATAGTTGTGAACATTTAAGGAGTACATTTTTTAGGTAAAAGTTGAGTTCACACTAGGATGTTCCATACAACTATTCTTCAAGTTGTGATATACTTTATTATATTTAGTGATTCTATATCTGAGATCTAGGGAAGTAGACCAACAAATGAGCATGAAATTCAGTTGCTCATGAGAGAAAAAGTTAGTGAAATTTAAGATGGAAATGGTCTTTATCTAAATCTATGTCATGTAACTTATGGAATGACAATTTGTAGTTGAAAATTCATCTTATTATTCACATGACTTGTCATCGAGATCCTAGATCTCACCTTAGATGCATCACACATGGTTGACTAATTCTTATTTTTCACCATAATTCATTTAGGTATTTAGGGATCTTTATTATTGTGAGTCATTATATTTCTAGAATAGTTTTTATTTATTACATTTTTAAGTGGTCATTAAATCAACGTTTATTTTAAATCATTATTGAGTCTTATGATCTAGATAGTAGATCAATAATTAAAATGGCTTTTATTACTATAATAGTCATTGTGTGTCAAAAAATATTTAAAATTCATGTTTTTATTCATTAAAAAATAACATGGGTCATTGTATATATTTGTCAAGTCTTTTTTTAATTATTGATTGTTTGGTCATTAAAATTATAATGACTTTAGTTATCAGGTGTCTTTTTGAATCATTTGCCAAAACCAAAAAATGATGAATCAATAGACATTTTTTATAATTGAGTCATCAATAATTCAAAAGTGTCAAAGTTTTTTATTAGGTCTATTATAAAAAATTTATCATTTTGTCAAGATTCAAAAGTTGTCAAAAGACTTATGTCAAAAAATTCAAATTTGTTTAGGTTTAGTGTCATGGATGCAGTATTACTTATACGCAACATCCACATTATAGTGGGATTTATTTTAAAAATTTTATAGCTAAACTTCATCAAGATATAAGCTGAGTAAGTAGTATCACATACTAGAGGCTAGAAGATACATGGAGGAAGGAGGTCTTTCAGTGACCTCTAGTCAGTCGTTAATGATGGGGTCACACCAATGTTTTGGTGACTTTGTGTGGTGTGTATTTCATTTCAACATGGCATAGATTTCATTTATTTGTGTGGTTGTTACATTTATTTTTTAGCATGTGTGAAAAATAAATAGTTTCACCTATTCACTTGTGAATAATATTTCCATGTAACCCTTTTGTATATTTACATTGGAGAATGTTGATCTAAAAAGTATTTTAGTAATTATGATTAAGGTTAGTGGTAAACCTGTGAAAACATTCTATAAGGTTAGTGATGAACCTGAGATAACCATTCTATAAGGTTAGTGGTGAACCTAAGAAAACCATTTTTTAAGGTTAGTGGTGAACCTAAAAAAACCATTTTGTAAGGTTATTGGTAAACCTGTGAAAACCATTTTGGAAGGTTATTGGTGAACCTAGAAAACTAATTGCATATGAGTGTAAAGGAAGAGCTGTGTGATGGCACATGTATGTGAAGAATATCATGAGAACATAGAGTTGTAGCATGCTACAATCAAAAAATGAGATATATTGTACCATGTAAAAACTATGGGGGGAATGTTAGGATTACTTTTCACATTGAGTGAATTTTAGTATTTATGAGATGGTAAATAGTAACTAGTTGAGTATTTATTATAAATTAAATAGTACTTATAGTTATGTAAGTTAGTAAGTAATATATTATTTTTATGTAACAATAATATATTTATTATTGTATTATTTGTGAGAGATTTGGCTACTAAACCAAACTCACATAAATAGGTATGGAAGTTTTCTAGGTGAGAGAAATTACTGGAGAGAATATAGGAATAAGGTTCCTATATATGTAACCTCAAGTATTGATTATTAATAAAAGAATAAGAGAAGATTATTGTGTGTTTAAACATTTGTCTTTATGTTTGGCTCTATATTTGAATAAAGATTTCACAATTCTTATCAATGAGCTATTTCCAAAGCATGGTTTCAAACCTTTTGTCCAGAGATGTGAAATCTAAATCATATGGTAATGTTCCTAAAATCATATATTTTTTGTATATGTGTTTTATTTCCATGGTTTTTTAGCTAAAAGAAATTAATCTTCAATAATTCAAGATAGACTTTCTATGTATGAGAAGGCTTAATTGTGAATATTATAAATGTTGTGCTTTAAGTGGTAGTTGGTTCTAACAAGTGTTATAGATCCTAGATGAGATTAGAATGGGTCTATTTGAGTGGCATATAATATTTTCCTACCATTTTATGTGTTTCAAGGAAGGCAAATTATAGCATGTCCTAGAGTAGACCTAATGGGATTAGGTCTCCATGAGACCTAAAGATGAAATAAGGCCTAATTGAGGTATGTCAAACCTAAAGGGACTAAAATAGAATTTGATTCATGTTTATGAGATGTTTAATATCTATTCCATGTATTTCTTAAAATTTTAAGGGTGTTTGGCTAACTAATAAGTATATGAGCAAGAGGCTTGTATATATACAAGGCAGTTTTAGGCTTATTTGAGAGTAGTGTGTGAATGTGAATGATATAACACATTTTTTAGAATAAGGAGGTGTTTTATACCATCATATGAGTATATAATAACTATTATGAATATTTTATATAGAATATATTTATGAAAATCAAGGTTACATGATCTATTCAGTCTTAAGGAGACCTAATTGAATGAAGAGGCCTAGAAGGTAGTTTGAGAAGGATAAGAGTGTGAAGAGCTAAAGAGATGGTCATCATCAGTTGGTTGAGAAATAAGGTGTCTTGAAGGTGATAAAATAAATTATTTGGTTTATTTCATGTTGATTCATCTAGGGGGTTGGTGCCTCCTTGCAAGTTGGTGTTTGCTAAAGCCTAACTGAGTTGGTGATTAACTAGTTGGGGTTGGTGCTTTATGTGGAGTTGGTGTTTCACTAAATTTTGTGTTTGTATTATAGTAATATATTCCATTTATATATATCAATGGATTTTCTTCTCCTCAATGGTTTCCCAAATATTTGATGTGTTCTTGTGTTTTAATCTTATGTGGATAGGTGTTTATGCTTTCAATATCTATATGCTTATTTGAATATTTCATGATTTCTTACATGAGATTGTTAATAAAGTTTTTGAAGACTAATTAACCCCACCCTCTCAGTAATTTTTCTTCTAACATAATTTATAATTCTCCCAAAGTCATTTTGAAGTCTTATCTATTTACCCAATGCGTTGGGATTCCTTACATTGCCTTGTTTCTCAACTTGGATAAAGCTTCCACACATTTTGGGTTGGATTTAATCCCATATTAATATGGTTTTTTAATAATTATGTTTTAATAAAATTTTCAATAACATATGAATTGATATTAAAACCAATATTTACTTAAAACTCATATCATATCTTGGGAACTTATTTTTGGTTTTTATATTTATCAAAATATCATTAGTACACATGTCATGTCATAATTGAGCCATTGGTAAATGAAAAATCACCTTGATAAAATCATCATTATACCATGTTTGCTTTAATAGGTCATAACTTTCACATACAAGTCTATTTGACCTCATTAAAAATGCATTGGATTCATCTCAATAAGCTCTTTGATGTTAGGATGTTTTTAAAGGGTTGTATGTCATTTGATCAGATCACTATGGGGATCCTCCTAGATCATAAATGCATTCCTAGATTCCTAAAATTTAATTCAAAAATAAATCTTAGGTATTTTCAAAATATTGTGAGGTACATGGAAACTAAAGACTATGTTTAGCTCTGTAATATCACTATGAGTATTATGGCAAGCCCCTTAGAGCATGATATATATAAATGATAGACAAATACCATAAATAAAGTATCATGTAGACCTTCACAATAGTATCTAAGTATTTTTCAAACTATCGGTACACAATTTCTAGGGAAATTGAGGCAAAGTGAAAATAAAGGCAAAAATCAAGTGTCAAAATCCAATTTGTAGTTTCAAAAAGTAAATAAATAAGTAGAAAAATATTTTTAAATAAAATATGCTATTAGTTACAAATAAATGAAGGTGAATTACCTTGATTA
>JARHVA010000660.1:2945000-3090000 GCA_037957365.1 Torreya grandis
AATAAATAATATTTTTAATTTACTTCTATTTATAGATTGCCTTGAGGATTCTTCATAACTATTCAGCACATCCCATATTTATATACCTTCTTGAATAATGGGTGAAGTGAACAACATAGCATCATCTACAAAATCCCTATGAAAGTGATTAGTCCCCTATGACATTTATTGAATGAATTTTATTCTACCATATTCCTTAAGAGACCTAAAATGCCTTCTAAGAGCCTAAACCATGAAGATGAATAGATAGGGGGACATTGGGTCACCTTGTCTAAGTCCTTTGTGAGAAGGAAAGAGTCCTTTCAAAGAGACACTAATCATCATAGATATATTAGGAAAATTTAAAAAAAAAATAATCCAGCTTATTTAGTCATTTTTAAAACCAAAAATTTGTACAACCCCATCTAAAAAGGTTCATTTAAAGTTATCATAAGTTTTAGATATGTAAAACTTGACAACTATTTCTTTTCTTTTTATAGAATGAAGAGAGTGAATGATTTCATAAGTAAAAAATATGCCTTATGTGATTTATATACCCTTAAAAAATATTCCATATTCCTCTGAAATAATATTAGGGAGGATAGTTTGAAGAGTGTTTGTTGTATTGACTAAAATCCCTCCCTAAGAAACACTAATGAGATTAATTGATCGATGACTTTGGAATAATAAATGACTTTTATCCTCCAATTTTAGGATTTATTCAAGAGAAAAAAAGGCATGGGTTGAAATAATTGCATTCCATAATGTATCATATTTGAAAGGAATCTCTAAGAGGTGTGATGTTACCACTAAGGATAAAATACTTAATTTGACAAAGGGTTTTTAATTTTCACCTAACCATTCAACTAAAATCCTGAGAATTAATGGGTTTCACTTCACCAATTTTTAAGTAAGGTGGAAAAGACCATTTGGATAAAAAATAAGAACAAAAGGAGAGGTTAAGGTGGGGTAGAAAAGAGATTCCTTCTTTTTGAGGGATGTTGGTGCTTCAAGAGCAAACAAGTGCTTAGCCACCATTATACCTATTATCACAAAATCTCATACCCTAGATAAGGTTTTTAAATCATACTCTAATATTTTGGCAACATTGGAATACCTTTAAGCTTGTGGGTTGCATATAGTAGAGGTAGACCTTAAGGTTTAAGGGCTAGCTCCCTAGATTGATCCTTAAGTGTTTATCACCTATTGACCAAATTTGACCTTTTAGGTCAAATTAGGACCTATATATGTAAACACTTGTTTTTTATGTGTTTTACGGGTTTAATATATATGTATTAAGGTGTATTATAGGTCATTTAGTGTGTTTTCATGTTATATTAGTCTGGATCATTAGTCATTTTAGTCCATATGTCCTTTTGAGTCATATTAAGGGTCAAAATGAGCATAAAATGACTTGTATATCCTCCTTGGGAAGCGTGAAGGTGTAAAAATTATTATTTCATACCCATATATCCTTATATGTCTTAATCAAAAATTCATAACTAAAAAGTGGCAAGTTCTTTAAAAGAAAGTGTAATTTCTCAGAAAAGGGAAAAGTTTGGCATTTGTACAACCCATAAGGAAGTGTGACACATGGGATAAGGTCATGAGATGACTATTTAGATTATTAGATACATTTAAATTCTTTAATTACTCTATAAGTGTCAAAATTGAGATAAAACCATTTTGTTCCTTCTTCACCCTTCTAGACAGACAAAACTAGTCAGCAAATTTATGCTTAGTATGGATAGTTGGAGAATTTATAGGTAAAATTCCTTTGGGAGGTGAAATTAAAATTAGAGAGATTAATTTCAAAAAAAATATTTCTAATAATGGTGGCCTATTATTTATGAACCATCCTCATGCAGTTGACTATGCTTGTCTACTTGCTAATATGTACACCCTGTAAGTTTTGCTCTTGTTTGGATGATTATGTACAATCCAATTACTAAGATTGGTTCTAGATGATGTTTACTCCTCTCATGTTCTCCATAATTAGTTTAAAATTTGAAAATTATTTGATATCTCAAACAACTCACTTTGTAGGAGGGTATTGAGATTGAACTTGCATTCAAATTCTACCATTTACAAAAAGCCTCTTTCTCTACAAGGGATTTGATATGATGTAATATGGTGTTTCACTAATTTAAATGGTCATGGTAATGTCCTTCCTCCAAATTTTCAACATATAAAGTGAGTATCATTGAGGTCACAATCCATTGGCATGCATAGTCATCTCTCATCTCATCTTCAGTCTTAGTCATGATTTATAAATGCTCTAAGAACATCCATGGAGGTATAATGAAGGTTTTAAAATTTTTTAATATCCTCTAGAATTACTAGGTAGTGGTTTGAACTTAAAAATAGTAAATATTACACTGTAGTTGATTGTATGCATTACTTCTATATAGTCTTCCATGGAATTGCACCTATAGGTGCTTGCAAGGGAGAATCATGTTGGAATAAGGATTTTTAAACTATTTTAAATGTATTTATAATTACAAGCACCCATTTGGATAATTGGAGAAGAGTCCAAATCTATTCATGAGGTCTAAAACTATACACATTATCCACACCTACACTCACTGCCTATATGTGCAAAATCCATCTACAAGTGGTGCTAATAGAGGATTAAAAATGCATGTATGGAGGCTTTGAAACAATTTGGAATTCTCTTTAAAGTCATAACATGTTTAATAGACCCTATAATCCATGTTTTTATGTTAATTTTTCAGATAAATATTGAATAATCATTCAAAGGGTGAAGTGACTGAGTTCTGGGATCAAATCCCCAAAACATGAAAATAAAGCACCCTTGCATTTTGTAGAGATCTTTTAACAAGGTGATAAGACTCTAGATACATATAAGTATGTTTTCCTAGTAGTCAATACATAGTACAAGATACCAATTTTTTTGGGGATATCAATGGAAGGTGGTTGTTGAACACCTCAAAGATGCACTTTCATGCTTTGAAATCATTCAGTGATATCTACAACAATCCAAACTAGGTGGTTACTTATATCTATGTGGTAGAGATTTGGCATTTGGGACTAAGATAGATCAAATTATTTCATTAATAAACATAAGTTTTCATTAAGTGAAACATTGAATAAATTTGGACCTTTTATCACATTTTTTGTTTGTACACTGAGAAATGTCTTCGTACAGCCTATAACTCAGAGTTGCTTAAGGCTCACTCTTGGAAAAGTATGAAAGGCTAAGGTATGTGTACTTTTTTAAGGATATATTGAGTGACTTTATCAAATTTACAATGGTTATAATGTGGTATAGTATGATTAAATTAAATTCAATTTTCACCAAGTCCCTAATAGGCTCCTATAGTCATGCTAGCCCTTCAAGGTACAAATTTAAGTGGTGAGGGAAATAAGGCTAACTTTGGAAGCATGTATTGAATATTATGGGAATATTATGACATAAAAATACCTCATGATAATTATAGGATAGGTTGATAAAAAAATTTCAATCCTAAAATATGCCTACATAGGATTTTCCAGGCTAATATTCACCTACAACTAGTTGTGTTTGACTATATGCAACAATGAGCTAAAGGGTGAGGATTCTTAATGACTGGTATTATCCAAACATGAGTGAAGAGGTCCAAAAATATAATATATTATCTTATAATGTTTAAATATTATCCATATACTATTTTAAATTATGGTCCATCCTAAACCACCTACAAGTATAGTGCCTTGCATAAGAATATAGTATGTAATTAAGGACACTAAAATGGAAGATTATGCAATAAGAGGTATATAGGGAGATGAAATGGTGAATGAACATAGAACACATTCATCTTTATAATTATGGTATATAGAGTCTCTTGACATAGAATACAAGTAGATATAAGGGATTTAATCAGGCAACACATAGTTTACACCAAGAAACATTATGCACAGTCTACCTATATACAGTATGTCTTAGATTTTGAATGAATCAGAAAGTCAAATCATAAGGCCAAAGGATTAATTTTGTTCTATAGAGTATTTAAAACTTTATTAATCCCATATAATATTCAAATTTTTTGAGAGAATAGGGTAAATTCCCTTTATTTTATCTTAAATAGAGGGTACTTCCCTTTATGCATAAATTGGAAGGTTGAAGAATATGGGTGAGATTGAGATACCAACAGATATAGGGACATTTTAAAAATGTGTGTAAAATTGTAACACACCTATAAAATCATTAACCCTTATAATAGTTATAAACCCAATAGGATGTTCTAAACCCTCAAATATGCAAGCAAGCCTATCAAACATTATTTAGGCCTAGAGCCAAATGGAGAGCCACTTTCATTTATAGTATGGAGTGATCATTATAACCAATAGAAGCATGTTTATGGGGTCAATAAAGAGTTTTTAAAAAAAATTAATGCAAAAAATCTCAATTGGATGGCCTAAAACCCCAAGGTTGTAGTCAAGCCCATTGGGTAAGGTTTTGACCTAAAGCCAAATGGTAGACCAATGATAGTTCTAATTTTAGTAGTGGGTTCTGATAGACCAAGACATGTTTATAAAGTCATTTTATAGGTTTTAAATCTCTTGGTTTGTATAAATAGCTTAGGAATCCATTTTTGGGATTTAAGACAACTCTAACTTGTGTAAAATGTGAAAACAAGCATAATAGGAGAAGTTTGGAATCTCACATAGCTTTTGATGCTCTACATGGAGGTCAAGGAAGTTTGGAGGAGTTATATAGGGTCATGAACATCAATTTTGTGGTACTAAGTTAAGATTTGAATGTCATTTTTTTATGAACAAAGCCTAAGAGGATAAAATGGGCCTAAACCCTTGGTAAACCCTTACAAAGACTTGACTAGAAAAATGAGGCTGGAGATGCATCCAAATGGACAAAAATGACAAGGAAAGTGGTTTTAGGTTGTAGATGACTCTTTATGGTTTCACCCATCATATTATGTGATGACATATCTTAGATAGGGTATAACATGGGTTCTTTTGACTATTTTGTCCATTGTGTAGGTTTTAAGAGGTTCCAAGAGATAAAACCAACTTTAGGATAAATATTAGGACTTAAGATAAATATACATGTCTATTTAATGCCTTGTAAATAATCCTAAGTGTGTTTACTAGTTGTTTCATCTTAGCTATTCAAAACTATCATAGTGAACATGATGGTGAGAAGTAAAAAACTTAAAGTGGATCACTTTTTAAGGTGTGCCTAAGCATTATAAGGCCATGGAGAGTCTTGCCACATTTTATTCACTCTTTCCCATGGATTTTCATGGAAAATTAATTCCAATTTGGAATCTGAGTGTGAGGGGTGATTGAAAGAGGAGTTTTATTAGAGTGTAGATAGTGATAGCTCATTTCCAGATGACCAAGACTATAACTAAGCCTTCCCTCTCATTCAAGTCATCATACCTATCCCTAGTCATTTTTTGGACATTCAAATAAGGCTAAATCATGAAGGTTGTTTTCTAAGCCAAAATGAGAACTCCTACACCAATTTTCAAGAGTTTCATGACTTGGGGTGACACTTGTGCTTCCTAACCTTGCATGGTTTGTTTCAAATCTTCTTATCATACATATGTAACTCTTTTTCTCATCTTGACAAGTGTCCTTATGAATTTTGGACTTCTCTTTTCCCCTCTCTCTCTCTCAAGTTATATAAGAACTATACATTTTGACCATTGTAGAAAATTCTCCACCTAAGTATGGCAAAGCCTTTCTCATTTGCATACCATTTTATCAATAAGACTAATAATTTTTACCTATTCCTTAATCATTCATAGTGTGTTTTACTTAGATGATTGATCTTAATTAGTGATAACTATGATTTATTTATCATGATGTTTCATTCTCTCACCTATTTTTAGTTTAAAATCTTCTTCTTGTAGGGTATGTAAAGTGTTTTATGATGTGTCAAGGTTGAGTGAGTTATTCTATTAAAATAGTGCCATTCTAGGCCTCTTGTCTAGTCCTCCTAGCCTAAACATTCATCATAACCTCATAATGTAATATTGATGCGAGAAGATGTAGATTAGATAAGTGTATGTTTTATTAGTCCTTGTTATCATGTGTAACATTCATCTAGTTAGTATTCATAAACTAATTTTGCATATCACCTCCCTTAGGATAGTTTGCTTATAGTTTTTTCTCTCCCTTTTCCCTCACAATTTTAGGCATAGTAGTGATTTGCAAGTGGTACATTAAGGGAGATAGAGCTATCTAGAGATTCACCTCATCCTTAGGATCACCCATAGCCTAGAGGTATTTCAATTATGCCACTTTGATGAGGAGAGTTGAGACATATCCTCAAAGGGTGTAAATCTAAGTGATAATAGTTTTTGGCATGCCTAGTGGGACTCTTAGTCCAAGAAGTTGAAATATTTTTGGTGTTGTCTTTTAACACATTAGCCTTTAGAGGCATATATATAAGCACTAATGGTGAATTTGAAGTTACATCATCTGGTCAAGCATCCCAATTACTCTTTTTGAATATTGTTGATAATCATTCCTTATGTTCTTGCTTCCTAATGAAGTTCCATGGTTGACTTTGGTGTTGAGTACTATTTTACACAAGTTGGTAGGGTATATCAAGCCTATGGAATTCCATATTAACCTTTTTATGATCCCTACCAATTTACATATGATTATTACTAGCTCCAATAGTACCATTTCTATCCTTGGCATGAGTTATATCAACCCTACAATCAGCCTTCTCCATATCTTGCTCCTAGTCAACCTAGTCACTTCTCAAGTTAGTCCATTTCAACCTTCAAAAAAACTCTTTTGGGTTATAATAATTATGTATTACATATTGAAACACTAAGGGTACATGGTCAATATTTTCTTACACATCTCATTCATAATAGAGAGATGCATTGGATTTTGTTAAAAGAGAATGTGCACCTATTAAGAGAGCCAATGGCAAAGGCTCACAAGTGAGATGCTAGATGTGAGTGGCCTAGTTTCATCCATAGAAGATAGGCTAAAAATTCATTATAATAAGCCTCACCAAACCCATAATCCTTCATATTTACTTCCCCAATATTTCCATCAGTCCTACTTGACCCCTATTCATGAGCCCAATCAAGCTTATCAAATTCATATTTTTCCCAATCAGCTAAAAGAGAGAGTTAAAGAGAGAAACATTATTTTTGAAGAAAATATTAATATAAAAATTGAGTTGGATAATATTAATATGTATTAGTCCATTTCATCATAAAAATAAATCAAATCTAAGCCCTCTCTAATTACATCCCCACCTCAAGAAGTGACCTCTAGATATGAGATTCGAAGTTGGAGACAAGGTGGGAAATCCAAGCCTAAGGAGATCCCAAGTTTCTTAAACTTAATTCACTCATTAAAGTGCATCAGTAAATCAATAAGAGACTCCTTATCCTATCATAATAATATGTAATAAGATATTAAAGTCATGGGGAAAGAAAGAAGATAAAGGCCTTGATAAAGAGTGTGAATTTGAGAAAGAACTCGATCCTATGCAAGCCCCTCCCACCCTTCCTCAAGAGACCTATTATCTTCCATGTCAACCATCTTATACTCCTTATCCTCATGATTATGCCTATAAAATTCAAGAGAGAATTTTCCAAGAGAACCTATCTAATAAAATTGAAGAGTTAGATTCAAGGATGAAATTGCTAAGTCAAGGTGTGATGGAAGGTTTAGACCCAAAAGAAGATTGTATGCCTAAACACACCCCATATAACCTCCCTCAATAAAGTGTTTAGTAAAAATTAGATGTGAATGAAGTGATTTTAAAATGGAAGGAAGAAAACCAAGCTATTTTATCCCAAGGTCTACCTCCCCTTCCTCAAGATCTCCCAAAAGGATCCCTTACAACTCATATTCAATATGATTTTGAGTCCTATGTTTGACCACCACCAACTAGTTCATCTTGTCCTCACCCCATAACCCTTTGAATTGATGGACATATGGTATAATAACCTAAATAGGATCATTTGGTTGAGGAAAATTTAATACTTTTACTTGAAAGTGTAGGTCCTTGGTAGCCTCATTGGGATAGGTCATCGGATTTCAAGATGCATAGTCTTGGCATCGCCAAGAAGGAGATTGAAGATCTTGTATCCCTTAAGAATCAATCTTAGATTATGATAGTGGAGATACAATTTAAGATCCTTTAATATGTCTTAAGTACTAAAAAAGAGGTGAGTCCTTGTGTTTAATCTTCTTATTTGGTTGATAATGAATAATGTCTTCCTTGTGTCAAAGAAGAAGTCTTGGATGAATTATTTTTGGATTATAAAGAAGAGGATGGAGTTTCTCTTGTTTTTCCCCTTCATGATGTTGATCAAATAGAATATGAGGACTTATGATAGCAATTTGAAAACATTTGTAATGAGTTTGAGTCTCTTAAGGGGTCTACAAATTATTTAGAGCTGATTACAAGTGATGGTAAGCAATATGACATTTTTCAATATGTCATATAAGAGCAAAAGCAAAAATAACCTCAACATTTGGAGATAAAAACAAGCTTTTATTGGCCCCAATCTTCCAAGGAAAAATAAACCATTCCTATTGAAACCATGCCTATAAAGAAGATGCAAGTTGATCATGAGATAAAGAGTGGGCATCAATATGAGGTATGTTTATAAGACCAAGAGGAATAATTTTTAAATAGAGACCTATTTTAAGATGGTCTACTTGAGAGCATAACAAGTGAAGTGCCAAGAAGTAGGTCTGATCTATCAAGTGTTCAATCTAAAGAACAACATGCTTGGCACCATAAATCATCTCATGGAGAAGGAGATGTAAGAAACTTTCCTTTTGATCTTGGAAAAGGAGGTAAGCTTAATTTTTAGTTGTATATAGTTGTTTGCTTCTTGTTTTTCCTAAGTGTTTTTAGCACATGTGTGTTTGCTTTTCTTTTATGTGTCCTTTGCTTTGTGTGGTTGAGGTAATTATTTGGTCTTGTCTTGATCTACCTTGTTGTCAATGGTCAAAGGTATCATTGTTTTGTTTCAAACTTTAGATGACTCCCTAAACCTGAATGACTAATAAAGCTACTAGTCTTTAGTATAGCAGGCATACTACCCCTATGGGTCACCAATTTATTGACCAAATTTGACCCTACAGGTCAAATTAAGACCCCTGTAGGTAAAAAATTATTTTTTAAGTGTGTTATGGGTCTAATATATACTTATTAAGGTGTATTATAGGTCATTTAGTGTGATTTCATGTTATATTATCCTGGGTCATTAGTCATTTTAGTCCTTATGTCCTTTTGAGTCATTTTGAGGGTTAAAATGAGAATTAAATGACTTTTATGTCATCCTTGGGAAGTTTGAAGGTGTAAAAAGGATGATTTCACACCCCATGTGTCCTCATATGTCTTAATAAACTATTCATAACTAAAAAGTGGTAGGTTCTTTAGAAGAAAGTGTAGTTTTCTTGGAAAAGGGAAGAGTTTGGCACTTGTATGACCCATAAGGGAGTGTAACATGTGGGATAATGTCACTAGATGACTCTTCAAATTATTCCTATTCCATTTCCACATATGAATTACTTTAGAAGTTTTAAAATTGAGCTAAAACCATTCTACTCCTTCACCCTTCTAGATGCACAAAACGAATCAGTGGGTTTATGTTTGGTATAGACAATTGAAGAATTTCTAGGTCAAACAACTTGAGGAGGTGAAATTGCACTCAAAGAGAATAATTTACATATAAAAAAATTTTAATAATGGTGGCTTGTGATTTATGAACCATCCTCATGAAGTTTATTGTATTTTTCTTCTTGCTAATCTATGCACCCTATAGGTTTTGCCCTTATTTAGATGATTCCATACAATCCAGACACTGAGATTAGTTCTAGATGATGTTGAATCCATTCTCTCATGTTATACATGATTGGTTTCACATTTTAAAAGTATTTGATAGTTCAAAAAACTCAATTTGGATGAGGGTGTTGAGATTGAACTTACATTCAAATTCCACCATTTGTAGAAAACATCCTTCTCTACAAGGGATTTGATACAATGTAATATGGTTTTCCACTCATTTCAATGGTCATGGTAATGTCCTTCCTCAAAATAATTAATATCCAAGGTGAGTGTCATTGAGGTCACAGTCCATTGGCATGCACAGTCAGCTCTTAGCTCATCCTCAATCTTAGTCGTGATTTATAAAGGTTGTATGAACATCCATGGAGGTATAATGAAGGTTTAAAAAAATTAATATCCTCTAGAAACATGAGGTAGTGGTTTGAATTTACAAATGGTAAAGAGTCCACTATAGTTGATTGTATGTAGTACTTATATATAGTCTACCATATAATTGTACCTACAAGTGCTTGTAATGGATAATCACACTAGAATAAGGATTTTGAAACTATTTTCAAGGTCTTCATAATTAAAATTGCCCATTTGGATAATTAGATAAGAGTAAAAATCTATTCATGAGGTCTAAAACTATACATGTTGGCCACACCTGCACTCACTGCATGTATGTGCAAAATCCACCTATAGGTGGTGCTAACAGAGGATTGAAAATGCATATATGGAGGATTTGAAACACTTTGGAATTATCCTTAAAGTATTGGCATGTTGAATATAACCTAGCATGCATGTTTGGTATGTTAAGTGGGTAGGTAAAGAGCAAGGAATAATTCAAAGGGTGAAGTGATTGATTTCCAGGATCAAATCCCCAAAGCATGAAAATAACACCATGGCATTTTTTAGAGATCTTTTAACAAGTTTTCTAAGAATCTAGATGCATCTAAGTATGTTTTCCTAGTAGTCCATACATAGGAAAAGATCCATGATTTTTTTTATTTTTTTATTTTTTTATTTTTTATTTTTTTGTGGGGTTGGGGGGGAATATCAGTGGAAGGAGGTTGTTAAACACCTCAAAAATGCACTTTCATTCTTTGAAACCATTTAGTGATATCTATAATAGTCAAAACTAAGTGGTTACTTATAGCCATGTGGTGGAGTTTTATTTTTTGTGACTAAGATAGATGACCTTATTTTATTGAAAAACATTTTTGTGTCATTAATTTAACATCAAAGTGAACCATTGAATACATTTTGACCCTTTAGCATATTTTAAGTCTGTACACTGAGAAATGTCTTCCTACAGCCTATAACTTAGAGCTACTTAAGGCTTAATCTTGACAAAGTATGAAAGGATAAGGTATGTTTAGTGTTTGTAGGAGATATTGATTAAATTTATCAAATTTTAAAAGGTTATAAGGTGGTAAATTATGATTAAATTCAAGTCAATTTTCTCCAAGTCCCTAATAGGCTACTACAATCATGCTAGCCTTTCAAGGTACAAGTTTATGTGGTAAGGGAAAGAAGACTAACTTTTAAAGCATGTATTAAATATTATGGGAATAAGATGACATATAATACCTAATTATAATTATATGAGAGGTTTATACAATGGTCTCAAGCCTAAAATAGGCATACACAAGATTTTACAAGCCAATATTAACCTATAGCTAGTTGTGTTTGACTATATGATATAGTGAGCTAAAGGGTGAGGATTATTAATGATTGGTATTATCCAAACATGATTGAATAGGTAAAAAAATAAAATATGATATTAGAAGTTTTAAATAGGATCTAAACAATGTTTTCAAGTCTGGTCCATCCTAAACCACCTACAAGTACAATGCCTTGGGTAAGAATACAATCTACAATTAAGGATAGTGAAATGGAACATTACACAATGAGAGGTATATAGGGACTTGAAATGGTGAGTGGAAATAGAAAAAAATTCACATGATCATGATGGTATCTATAGTATCTTGAAATGGAATACAAGTAGAGAGAAGGGAGATAATAAGGCAACACACAATCTACACCAAGAAACACTATACATAGTCTACCTACATATAGTCTATCTTAGATTTTAAATGAATTGGAAGGTCAAATAACAAGTAAAAAGTATTAATGTTAGTTTTGAGAGTCTCTAAAACATTAATAATTCCATAAAACATTCAAATAGTTTGATATAATATGGAAAGTGCCCTTTATTTTTTCTCAAACATAAGGTACTTCCCTTTATGCATAAACTAGCAGGTTGGAGAAGATGGGTGAGATGGAGATAATATAAGATATAGTGACATTTAAATAATGTTTTGAAAGTTTTAACATACCTATAAAATCATGAGGAATGCTTATGAGAAGTATGAAACACAATAGAATGTTATAAACCCTCAAGTATGCAAGCAAGCATGTTAAACATTATTTAGGCCTAAGGCTAAATGGAGAACCACTTTCATTTCTAGTATGAAGTGATAATTATATAATATTTAATAATTTTTATGGGTTAAATAAATAGGTTTTAAATATGGTGAAATGTAAATAAGCCCAATTAGATGGCTTAAAACCCCAAGGTTGCAGTCAATCCCATTAGGCAAGGTTTTGACCTAAATCCAAATGGTAGACCAATGACACTTATAACTTTAGTAGTAGGTTATAATGGAATAGGAAATGTTTTTAGAGTCATTTCAGAGGTGTTAAAGATCTTTTTTTTAAGACATAGCTAGGAGAATCCATTTTTGGCCTTTAAGACAAATCAGACTTGTGTAAAATGTGAAAACAAGGTTGATAGGAGAAGTTTGGAAGCTCACATCTCTTTTGATGTTTACATGGAGGTCAAGGAAGTTTTAAGGAGTTATATATGGTATTTAACATCACTTTTTTGGAATTTATTTTATTATTTAATGTCAAGTTTTTATGAATAAAACCTATGAGGGTAAAATAGGCCTAAACCCTTTCTAAACCCTTACAAGGACCCAATTAGAGAAATGAGGCTATATATGAATACAAATGGACCATAATTATAATTTAAATGGTTTTATTATATATAATACTCTTCAATTTTTCCCCCAATCAAATTTTTTTCTGACCTATCTATATGAATAAGGTACAAAATGGGTTATTTTGACTATTTTGTGCATTGTGTAGTTTCTAGGAGGTTACAAAAGATGAAAAAAACTTTAGGAGAAATAATAGGACTTAATATAACTCCAAATATCCATTTTATTCTTTTTAAAAAATCTTAAGTGTGTTTACTAGCTTTTTCATCTCAGCTAGTCAAAATTGGCATAGTGAGCATGATGGTGAGAAGTGTGAAAACTTCAAGTGGATGGATTTTTAAGGTGTGATTAAGAATTATAAGTCTATATAGAGTATTTAAAAATTTAATTAACTAAATTAAATATATTTTCATGGAAAATTTAATTCAATTTTGAAGCTAAGTATGAGGGGTGACTAAAAGAGGAGTTTTCTTAGAGTGTAGACAGTGATAGCACATTTCTAGATGATTCCAGATGACCAAGTATGAAACCAATACATGGAGGGGAATTTATGAAATAATTACCTCTCATTAAAATAATTATACCTATCCCTAGTTATTTTTTGGACGTTCAAATAGGGCCAAATCATTAAGGTAATTTTCTGAGCTAGAATGAGAACTCATGCAAATTCTCAAGAGTTTCATGACTTGGGGTGACACTTTTGCTTCCTAACCTTGCATGTTTCATGTAAAATATTATTCTCATTCATATTTAACTTATTTTATCAGATTTAAATGTGTCTTTGTGACCTTTATATTTCTCTTTTCTCCTCTTTCTCTCTCAAGTTCCATAAGAACTAGCCATTTTGGCCTTTGTAAAAAATTATCCACTTGAGTATGGTGAATCCATGATCATTTTCATACAATTTTATGAATAATACTAATAATTTTTACCTCTTCCATGAATTTTAATAATGTGTTTTACTTTGATGATTTATATTTCTTAGTGATAACTATGATATCCTTAACATGTTGTCTCATTTTCTCACCTATTTATAGTTGAAAAGATTCTTCTTGCAGGGAATTTAAAGTTTTTTATGATGTGTCAAGGTTGAGTTAGTTTTTATATTCATATAGGCCTCTTATATAGTTCTCCTAGCCTAAACATTTATCACAGTCTCATAATGTAATATTGATATGAGAATATGTAGTTTGGAAAAGTGTATGTTTAGTTAGTCCCTTGTTCTCATGTGTAACATGTATTTGGTTGGTAATCATCAACTAATTTGGTGTATCACCTCCATTAGTATAGTTTTATTTTAGTTTTCTCTCTCCATTTTCCCTCAAAATTTTATGTGTAGTCATGATTTACAAGTGGTACATCAAGGGAGCTAGCTCTATCTAGAGATTCACCTCATCCTTAGACTTATCCACAGCCTAGAGGTGTTTAAATTGTGCCACTTGGATGAGGAGAGATGAGACATCTCCTCAAAGGGTGAAAATTCAAGTGACAACATCACCTACAGTAACTAATTATTTATGTAAAAATGGGTATAGATATACATTAAATTAAACTAATCTAAGGGGGTGATACTCTAGAAACATCTCCACAATATCATCATACTATTGTACTAAGAGAAAATACCTACAACACTAGCTTCCAAGTTCTAGAATACTCTAACATTAGTATTTAAATACAAAGGTTATACACATAAAACTACTCAATGTAAGTGAACTAAAGGTTATTTGAAGACATTAAGGCTAATTTTACACTTTAAGTGATCCAAAAATACTATCGAACACTCCATATGACCTATTATAATGACAACTTATTGTACCAAACATGAAAGGATAAAAAGAAGAAAGGATAGAAACTTATCATGAGACCAAACTACACATCACTTCACACACATAGATAATATTTTTTTGAACTAAAAAATATATTTCATGCATTATTTAAAGGCAAATTTCAACATTAAACTGGTAGGGCTTCACCATGATAGGTGTGTAATTAGCATATAAGAGCCAAAATGGTTAGCATTTATAGAATGTGTGAGAGGAGAGAGAAGATTGAAGTTTAAGAGTCATAAGAGAAAGTGTCAATATGAGAGATAGAGAGAGAGAGAGTTAAAGTTATAGGATAATTTATTATTAAATAAACCATCAAAGGTTTCTTTCAATAAATGTCCCTCAAAAGCATCAAACTCCTCAAAACTGGTGTAGGATACTCTCAGTTGGCTTCTTGAAATTGTGATCATCATTAGGCCTCTCTTTAGCACTCCAAAGTATACTAGGAATAGTTGACACATATTCACTATGAAGCATGGTTAGAAATAGCTTTAAAAAATCATTAGAAGTGTCCCTAACTATTGGTATTCTTCTAGACAAGTGTTCTCATAATCTACATTTACCATCACTAGCTCTATAAGTCTATCTTCACATTTGACACCAAGAAACTCTTCAATTGTTCAATGAAATACATGTAAGGGGTGTTATGATACGTTTAAAGATTCATCTTATCCCTAAATCCATTAGGTAGACATTAAAAGGCCTCCCAATTAGACTTCTTACTTTCCTACTTGGTGGTCACCCTCCATTCTCATATCCTCCACAAACTACCTAAAGTGAAATACTTAGAAGAGGAATTTGTGTGTTTGTTTAAAGAAATAATGGGCATGAAGAGTTATATTAGGTCCTAATTTACCTTCCCAATTAATTCTCATACTTAAAATCTATTTTGAACTTATATTTAGGAAAGGCTAATATGTATCGTATCTATATAAGTAGGGTACCAACCAACTAGATGAGATGGAGCCTTGAGAGAGTCCTCTATAAGTACAAATAACTTTCCTAGCAAAAATATCCCTCATTAATTCATTTATTCCACTTATTTCCCATTAGTTCAAGATTAAGGGGTTTATAAGGTTTTAGGATGTTTTGACCCTTAGGGATTATTCATAAAAGTTAGACATTAAATCTATGAAAAAATCTTACTAAAGGTAATTATAGGACCTCTTCCAACTATTCCCAAGTGCTTGGGTGTCCATGTAACCATTCCATACTGGTGTGAGCTTTTGAAACTAGCCTCTCAAGCTTGGGAGTGCATTTTTCATACCCCTAAGTTATTCTTAAGCCAAAAAATGACTTTCTTATTATTTCCCTTATACGCCAAAATATCTCAACAACCTTATACATCCCATTGAATATCATCAAGTGTATGTGAAGGTTTATCTTGCATTTGGAATGAGATTAAGTTCCCCTTAGGGCTTTAGGATTAGCCCAGGCCTAGTTAACTTGATTTTACTTTTGTGGGTTTATGGCACCTTTGGATGTCAATGTTTTTTTAGGTCTCTATACACTTTTTTCTACCCTATCTACAACTATTCACACCCTCCTTGTAGTGGTTTATATCTCCCAACTCATTAATTCACTATTCACTCACTCAACTTGTAGTTTTGTCTCTCTGGGAGTCCCCTCTATCTAAGACTAAGTAGAGGGCACTTCCCCTATTTTCCTATACAATGTGAATTTATGAGGGGATAAATTAGGTCCAGAGGACCCTCTATACTATTTTTAAAAACTAGATACTACTTTTATTACCCTCAACACTCAAACTTCATAAGACAAACTTTCAAATGGTGACTCTATAGAGACCCTGAGTCAAGACTATATGTTGGAGATTGAAACCATTTCTAATCTATTTAATTATTATGAGGTTCTATTGAGGTGGATATCAGCATTATGGAGGCATTATAAAACATGTTCATCATCCCATTTTTCAACTTTCTCAATGGGCACTCTCCATTACTAAGATTGATTTGTAGACTGTGTGACTGTATGTTGACTATAAGTGCATGTTTTTTTAGCTCTCCTATAGGTGTCTTCCATGATAATATATTTTATCTCGTTATCCAATATCTCCTTTAATTATTTTATTCTCATATTCTAATCAAATATATTCATCTTAGGCCTAAGGCCAAACCAACAGTCAAACTACCAAATTCCATATCTCATCATTATATAGTCAACTATAGGTGCCTATTTTGAAGATAAAATGAGCTCCTATAGGTGGTATTATAAGTCCAAACCCTTGTACTCCAAACTTATTGGCTAAAACGTAATATCATAGTGTCACCTATATCCAAATGGAGTCATTTTCCATGAAGATAAGCTTCCATCATGACACTATTGGACTATAAGGTTATTTGAAACTCAAAACACTATAGAGAACACTAGCATTCTATAATGAAAGAATGCATAAAATGGAGGCCTCATATACACTACCTCTTGATATAAACCACTCACTTTATTATTCAAGGCAATGATCCTATGACTAGGTTATATGATGGAAGCCACTAGATCATTTTAGACCTCAGATATTTCATTATAGAATAATCAAAAGAAAGGTAAAAACCCTATTTCAGAGACTTAAAGGTAAGGTATCCCTTAAGTCACTTTCTCTAACTTGTAAAGGGTTAGAATAGGTTTTTTTCCTACCTTATGAATCCATCATGATTGTTATGGTAATATTCAATTCCTCAAGACCTAAATGAATATGTAAACAAACTTCAAACGCCTCATTTTCAACTACTCACTCCTCTATAGACCACCTATAGGTACACATACAGTATACAAGACTATGATGATAAGGTGTAAGATATTAACACAATCCATCCTAAGCCATTTAAACAACTCTAAATTGATTTCTCACACCTTGAGACTTATTACCATTTTTAAACCTTCATGTTTGACCATCATGACTGTGTAAGGATCTTAGTTTACTTGTTTATGAGTGGGTGTTATAGGAAAGTTGATTGTACATTTTTTGGATTGTGTTATTCATCAATATATCACTTTGAGGCCACATATTCATAATAATATATTGGTCATTATTAATTAATATATTAAAACACAACATTTCAACTTGAATTTATATTTTTATGAATGCCAAATAGAAATGAAAGTTTCTAAAATTGATGAAATTATCTGCAAACTCAAAGGTGTCTCTCATTAGCAAAATGAGATGATTTTTCTCATAAATTATCTTATACACATGCAACCAAGTTTGGAAACCATGAGATAATAATTTTAATACTCTATAAATACACATTCACTAATTAGCTTGTATGGACCAATGCAAACATAAGAGAAACATGCAGGGTATGGGGATGAGCATGCAAAAAAAGTGACTAACACTCTTAGCATTGATTCATAAAGTTTGGTACACCAAAATTATAAATCCTACCATGAATTTGAATTAGACAAAGGTTAATTTCATCTCCCAATATCATTTTATTAAATTCATCTCCTACTATCTATACTAAACTAAAACTACTTGACCATTCCTACATGCCAAGAAGAATGATGGAGAATAAAAATAGGTTTAGGTCATTTTTGAGATATTTATGACTGATAAAGAATTCAGATGTGTTCAAAGGACCTTAACATTCACTTCAAATTATTTGACATTTTCCACAACTCTTGTAGAAGATGTAAAACAAACTAAAACTTCCTAAATTACCATTGTTCTTCTTGTTCTAACTTTGCTCCTACATTATGTTAGTTATGAAACAACTAATATAAAACCTTACTAACACATGGACATTATAAGACACTTTATAACACTTATCCTTCTAGGAAAACCATACAAACTTCATTAAATGGCCTAAACATGACCTTAAGAATGACATAAGATTATTTAGGACAAAAATGACTATGACAAAGTTAATGACACATAAAATTACCTCACTAGGACTATGGTACTATTTTAGGCATAATTTTCACCCTTAGAGAGGGTTTTTTAGGCTTTTTCCAACTAATCTACACAATGGTAACAACCCCAAATTATTTGTATCCTATGGTGGGGTTGAACCTCCAGAAAAGGCCAACTTCCTCTTGATGGATCACCTAGACTAATTTTTGCACTAAAAAAAAAGGATAGAGAGGGGGTAAAGGGTTACTAAGAGAGATAAAACTTTATGCACCAAATTTAAATGATAACTCACATTAGTATGAAATAAACACTGAAGAATCATAATATAATTCTAGATCTCACAATCTCACAAAACTAGTTAATTGCATAAGTATTTCATAAACTAAGCTCAAGAAGTAGTGAATGAAAACAAATAGGACTTATAAGACTCACATTGATTTTACATTAATGGTATAAAGAACACATGTTTATACCTAAAACTAAATTTAAAACACCTAAAAATAGGTAAGAAAATAGGACAATGGACATGGAAGATTATACTTCATATTGTCATCATACACAAGCTTTGATAAATATAATTCAAATGGGAGAGATAGGTAAAGAAAATATTTATTGGTTCCAGATGTCTTTCATACAAATTTTGATAGGGTTTAGCCTTATCAAATGAAAATATTTTTCTATTCAAAATGAGATAATCCTTCTAAGAATCCAAAATTAGAGATAGAGTTACAATGAGGGAGAAAATAGGAGATATAAGAGAAAAGGGTAGGAGAGAATGAAAGGGAGCACATCATCAAAAATCATTAAATGAGATACCACCACCTTTTAATGAATTTTCAACTACATTTTGATCAAATCAGGGCTAGTACTCTATAAATAAATTAACCTTCATTTGTCCCAATATCCTTTGAACCCTCTCATTGGCTGATAAAACACACTAGAAGACAAGAATATGTTTTGAAGATGATGAGTCATGATCCTACCAAGAAAGGAAAATATTTAAAGGCTCTGTAAAATAATTTAATGCTCCACCTACACTCTCCAATCCCCAAATCACTTCCTTATAACTCCTACACCATCTTCTACCTACTTTTATTTAGAATAAAAAATCCTCATATTTATGAACCTAACAGAGCCATGACTATGTATGCTTTAAACAACTATAGGTACCTATATTGTCAAGGATATGACTATGTCAAAATATGAGACACTCCTTTCATAATCACAATTCCACCCCTACTCCAAATATAAACATAGGTTTATTATAGATGAAAAACTAATAACCCTATTAGTTTTCATATATCTATAATATTGATGAAGACTCACTAGGCTACTTGACTCCATTCCTAATCTTTATTAGGTCTCAATAGACCTAATCTATTATTGGCATTATGGAAGCCAAGAACTCATTACACACATGGATTCCCTTTAAATAACAAAGAAAAAGTCATGAAATGACATTGCAACCTTGGATAACTAGGCTCTATGAGTTATAAACCTTCAAACCAGGGTTCAAATTGGGCTTTAATGGTGGCCCTTTGAAATATCTATGCTAGATCAACCTAGATTATATCTGGATCTTGACTCTATGCATTTGCCTACCTTAGTTCAAAAAATCTCTTGATCTGACATGTTTGCCTATATGGAATCCTTTCCATGCTCTTTATAATATTTTAAAATGTGATCACTAATACTTTGGACATGCATCACCATCTTATGCCTCTTGTATTCAGACTTCATCCAGTTAACACTTATGCCATGTGGCATCCTTACGTTTAATCTATCTCATTGAAATTTTGAACTTACACACACCATTGATCTTTATCTATGGTTAAATGCATGCCATTGATCTTGATATGTATGATTAAATGCTTAATGTTGATCTCTCAAACTACTATGATTACAAAACATGACACCAATGCATTCAATCTCAAGATCCATTGACTTATTGAATTTATGCTCACCAGTGATCTTTAATTGCATGATTTAACATGATCCATTGATCTATCAATACCCACTAACTTTTTTGATCACCCATATGCCCTTAGATCTTCATTCAAGTTTCTAAGATTTAGACACTTATCAGATCTACATTTAGTTTCAAGATCCTTTTGAGATTTTTAATTAAAATGACAATTTATTACGGTTTTAGCTTTACATCCCTATGTACATCCCACACTGGTAGATCAACTTTGAAGGCTTGTATATTGAGATAGAAAATTGATCAAGATAAAAAAAATTGTAAGGGATCTTTTTGGTGCAAAAAACATCATGGTCATGTAATTCTTCAATCTTGGTTGACTTCCCAAGTGCACTTATGAAATGCATAATTAAACTAACCTATTCATTTATGTGTGATGTTCCATGACATTCTAGCTCCTTAAGATCACCAAATTTACACTTTAAGTTTTCTTAAAGTGTTTCAAATGATTTAAAATGACAAGTGATATTCTTTTAAAGTTTGTCTTCTTCTAGTATCAAATCACTCTCTCAACAGGAATCTTGCTTAGCTGTTCAAGCCACATCCAATCAAAAGTTCCTTATGTGGGTTAATTTTTGCCAACATTTATGTTGACCTCTTGGGATTTCATGTCTTCTATGAAATATATTAGTTTTCTTGTCTACTCCATTGGGCATACAAATTCATATTATTTCCTTCTAGTTAATATGAAATTGACACAAGTTTTCCCCTACCTGAAAAACCTTCTTTGAAGTAAAAGGACAATAAGAACAAAACAAACATTATTCCCAAAGCACCCATGGAATGGAAACACACAATTGAAAGTAAATATACAAAATTCACTTAGAGGAAAACATGAAAAATTACTCTAATAAATTAAAATGGTTGTAAAATCTTATAATAATAAGGATTTAAATGAATGCCATTAACTAGGATGGGTGATGCCTCTCCAAGAAATTGGGCAAGCTGAATATCATTATGTTATTTTCATTCATGAATCAAATAAGGGTTACTCCACAAGATATCAAACTTGGTATAGTTGCATGGATTGGTTGTATTTGAATCCCATTTGAGGACTAGGTCCCTTTCTTTGAAGTCCCTTTCTATGGACTCTTGTCAAATAATTTCTTGACTTTAGCTTGATGTGACTCTAGTGTTTTCATTACAAGATTCCTTTCTTATTTAAGATCCATGAGATCTACCATCCTCACACTCATAGGTTCACTCTCCATTAACTCAAGCTGATGGGCTAACTCCAAGGTAGGTAACTAAAGATATATGGGCAATTTGGCTTCCCTCCCATACACTAAGATAAATGGTGAGTTACCAATGGTAAATTTGGGAGTCACGATGTCAACCCATAAGGCTATATTTGACTTTGTATGCCAAACTCTTTGATTTTCTTCCATGGTCCTCTTGATAATCCTTATCAAGTTCTTATTTGTGGACTCTTCCAATCCATTACCCTGGGGGTAGTAATTTGAGTATGTATTGAGGTAGATACCCACATTAAGTGCCCATTGGCTTGTCTTCATGCCAATAAATGCTAATGCATTATCTGATATTATTATGGATAGTACACCAAACTTTGTCACTATGCTATCATAAAATTCCAAAACTACTATTTCATTGGCTTGTTTAAGAGAAAATGCTTCTACCTACTTGATAAAGTAGTCAATAGCAATGATCACCCTTTTATGTCCTCCACTAGAAGGTGGACTAACGATTCTTATGAAGTCCAGACCCCACTACATGAAGGTTTATTCTACCTAAATTAGGTTGAGAGGAAGGGCTACCAATATTTACCTACCAATAAATAGAGCACACTTTTAACATTTTATCACCCATGCATAGCATATTTAAATAGGTTGGACCATTAATAACCATCTTTCATCACTTTTGCTACTATTGTCCTTAGATCAAAATGACCTCTTATAGGTCCATCATGGAATTGTTTTTAAGAGTTTGGTTACTTGATTATCATCAATGCACCTAAAAAACACTCCATCAAGGTATTTTCTAAATACAACCCCATTAACCAATGTATAAGGTATGGACTAAAGTATAAAATACCTTCTTTTTATTTTTCCATACCTGGAGGGCATTCACCTATCATCAAGAAATGTGTCATCTCTTGGAGCCAGCTATGATGAGGTGGAGATGCATCTATTTGTGAGTTATCTTATGTTACTAAGATAACTTATTTATCTTATTGAAGGTCATATACCATATGCTCACATAATCCTTTGCCTCTTACTAGCTTAGTGACCTTAATCTCAATGTCATACTTCATTACTTTGGTAATCTAGCTAGTTCTCTTTTCATTCAAATCCTTATTAATGAGGAAGTCCCTCACTCCAAGATGAGGCACCATAAGATAAACCTTATTGTTGGAGAGAATTTATCTAAACTTTTTGAGGCTTCTTAAAGAAATAAAAACCTACTTTTCTATGAAAGTGTACATTACCTCATATTCCTCAAGCCCTTAATTGAAAAGGTAATTAGCTACTCAAGTCCTTTACCATTATTTTTCATCAACATAGCTGATATATTATCAACATTGGTAAAGGTATATTGTATGAAATCCTTTGATAAATCAATAATCATGAGTGAGGGTGCTTGGGAAATGGCTTGCTTGATGGCCTCAAATGTTACTTTACCTTCATTTGACTAAGTGAAAACTTGGTTATTCTTTAGCATGACAATGATGGGTTTGACCAAGTTTGAAAAACTAGGTATAAACCTTCTCACAAAGTTTATTTTCCCAAGGAAACTTTGGATTCCTTTCTTATGCTTAGGAAAGGATAATGCTAAGGTGGAACTTATTCTATCAAGGTCAATGGTTAATCCCTATTTTGGGACATTATGTCCCAAGAGTTTTCATTTATGAATATAAAATACACATTTTTGGGGGTTTAAATAGATCCCATATTCTCTACATATTTCAAAGATCAATCTTAGATGATCTAAGTGCTCACTAGCCTTCTTGGAGAAAACTATCATGCCATCTAATTAGACTGGCACCATCTAATTCAGTAAGCCTTGGAAATCCATGTCTATGGCTCTGTAAAAAGTTTCCCCAGTATTTAACAAGCCAAAAGGCATATTATGGTAATCATATGTGCCCTAATTTATGGTAAAGGTAGTCTTATATTAATTTTCTTCTATTACCAACACCTGGTTATATCTTGAGTAGCCATCCAATGGAGAGAATCATTCTGAACCAACAACTATCTGAAGGAGTTATTTCATGGATATTAAGGGGTAGTTATCTTTCAAGGAGATCTTATTCAGATCTCTAAAGTCAACACACAACTATATCTCCCCATTTTTCTTCTTCACAGGTACCAAATTATCCACTCATGAGGAGTGTTTAATAAGAAATATGATCTTGGATTCAATAAGCTTGGTCAACTCTTTCCTCATAAGCTCTTCAATTTTTGTGTTGATAGGCCTATAGACACCAAAAATACACACACCATACTTTAGAATATCAAAATTCCCCTTGACCACCTTAGGATCCCCTTGGGACAAATTTGACCCTTCAACCCCTAACCAATCCTAACCCATAGTTAATTTTACCTAATGACTTAACCTACCCTTTTACCTACTTTTTCCCTTCATCCTTAATCATCGATGGTCAAGATAATTATTGATGGTCACCTTGACCATCAATGATCAAGATGCACCTCCTTAACCACTAACATGAAAGCCACTCACCTTTATTTTCTAAATATAACTTGTCTAAATCCATGTGTGATCCATTACATGTGTGATTTAAAATTAGAAATCCCAGTTAACATCTTGTTGCACCTTTCCTTCCTTGCCTATAAGAAGAGAGGAGTAGGGATGTGAAAATCATCTACAATTATTATCAAGAGCTTGTGTATCCATAGTTCCTTTATTTTATAGGTCAATCATCATTAGTAATATAACAACCCAACCATCATGTTAGAGAGATAACTTACCATCACTACTCTACTAAAGTGACAAGTACCATCACTTTATAAAAATCATGTCAGACTCCACCAATGAGTCAACCACGTAAAGTACCCCCTAATCAGCCTTCTATAAGATAAGTACTTATTTTCTAGTATTCAGTTACTTTATTTCCCTTTCACACTCAGCCTAACACCAACCCATCTCTCAAAATTCAAATTTGTAATCCTATCAATCTGACCATTTACCAACCCAGACCTACACACAATAACCATCAATGATTGTCTCAACTATTTATGGTTTATCTAATCATCAATGGTCATCTTGACTGCCAATAGTTACCTTAACCATCAATGGTCACATCAATCTTTGATGGTTACTATAGGAGGAAATAACAATTTATTTCCATATAGCTACCCTTATCCAAATCTAATTTTTTGTGTACTTGCCTATTCACAAACCCTTGCCTAATTTTTTTAAATAGACCTAAATCATTTATCATTAGTATTGACTTACTTATTTATATATTAGTCATTTCTAGTCTATTCCTTTATCAAGCATTTATTGTATTCAATTTTAGTACCTTTTGATTATTGATGCAAGTACTTTATCATTCTATTTATAAACTTAATTTCTTTAAAATGTATAGATTGATAGCCCTCAAGGAATCTCCTACTTCTAGGATCTAGCTAAGAATAGGCAATCTACTTAGCTATCTATCTAACCAACCATTTGATTTAGTGTTGTCTTATTTATAGGCCATCCTCCCAAGCCAAAGAGGAGTTCTTCACAATATATACACAACCAAATAGGTTTTTCAACCATACTTATATTTAGTTTATTCTTCTTCCTTTTCAAAATATAAGATAAAATTCACTAAAACATTTTGGAACACCTGGTAGGACCTTGATTCTTTACTTTGGGTTTATTTTCTTTACACTTATATGCTCTTCTCTCTATTTTTGCTCATTAAAAAAACTAAAATTTCTTTTGGGTCTAAAATCAAGTGCATACATTGATTGCTTGAAAGTTTAGCTCACATAGTTTAACTTAAACCAAATTAATTATATCATAGCATCACTCATGTTACACACACTAAACCAAACCACCTTCATCAATTAAACATCAAACAAACTTGAGACAAGGCCTGACTAGGATTTCATCACCTAACAGTCACCTTACCCTTTCCTAGCAATCCTACTTGAAGGTTATTACCAAGGGGAAAACCAACTCATCTCTCTAGTTGAGTATAAACTATGGAAATTAGTATATATTAGCTAAGCATCTGAAACCCTTATCATTGTGGTGTGTGAAGTGAGAGGGTAGGCTCCAATACCAAACCACATATTGATACTAAATATAAATTCCTTTTGAGTGTCTAAACAACTTACAACCAACCATAGACTTCCTTTCTAATACCTATTCTACAAGCCAAATTTTAGTCACACAATTTCTTGAAAGCTTAAGGCATAATCCAAAAAAAGACTAAAAAGAACCTTCAAGACTTAATTTGATTTTTAGAGTTTGATTGCTTTTCTTGATCATTTATTATATTCTCTCTATTTGAGTGGTGAGATTATTTGTATATTCTCTCCCCCTTACCTTGGATGGTTCTTTGATGGGAAACACCTTTATTGCCATAGTCACCACCCAACCATTGGCTACCCAATTCCCTTCATATACTAACAACCCCTTTGATCATACTATATAAATACAACCTACCTAACCTAAAAACACCCATACCTTCCACCCCTACCAACAACTCCTCTACCTTAGGAACAACCCAACCGCTAGCCACTTATATACCCCTCACCATAAGAGTACCTAAGACTATAATTTACAACATTTCTTCAACCAATGCCTCGATTTAAATTCATATGCCCACACCTTCTACATTACCCCTAGTTAGTACAAAGTTCACTTCCCTTCTTTTGGTCACCAACCTAACCACTACTCCTACCCAATAGGTGTTTATTGCACCAAACCTAGGTTACATCCCTAACCCACAAGGGCATGTACCTTTACCTAGTACCCAACCACCTACATCCACCTACTTTTACATATCCTCCACCCAACCATCAATCTTTGCATACCAATATGTGATGGCCTCTCAACCCCTAATAGTTATTAGTATGTCACCCAACCACCACAACATATGCACCTTACAACCTTCTAGGTGCACAACCCTAAGCAAACCTCATGAAGATGCTCATGGATAAAATGACTACCTCAGAGTCATCCATTCTGGATCTCACAATGTCCTATCATATGATCAGATATGTAATGAACCCATTTACCCATCTATCCCTATTTGACTATATCCTCCTCAGTGGGAACTTCCCAAATTCTCCAAGTTTTAGATTAAGGAAGATCCCCAATACCACCTTAGGAAATTTAGGAAATTATGTTATTTGATTACCTATGACAATGCCCTCCTCTGTACTTTTCCTATGTCTTTGTTAGGACTAGTATTAGATTGCTATAGTGCCTTAACCAAGCATTCTCTCTTCTCCTTCACCCAACTGGATCAAACTTTCTTGGATCAATTTTTTATAAATATCTCCAAAAATTTTTCCATTAATAACCTTTACTCTATTTGGTAGTTTGATGATGAATATATTACCAATTTTATAGCCCATTATAAGAGCCTAATCAATCAAATTTCCTTCTTCTTACCCCAACCTAAATGGATCAAAATCTTTGCATGAGCATGTGCCAAACACATCTCTTCCACATTGTGTGTTCAAAGCTTCTAAACTTTTGACAAATCTTTCACCATGAAGTGTAAATTAGAGAACACAACCATTGATGAAGGAAAGCTAAAACTAAAAAACAAGAACTCTACTTATAAAACTATTGAGGATTCCTCCTCTAAACCAAGCAACCAAACTAACACTAGCTCCAAGATCAAGGTATTTATGAATGTAGTTGTCCTTAAAGTTGCTTCTCCATCATTTTTAGACCAACAAAACTCATTTGTTTTCTCAAAAAATACATGAGGAACCAAAACCAGAACACCTAGAATCAATTTACTCTACTCAAAGAATCTTATGCTTCGATCCTAGACAAGTTATTGAAATCTAATATTATACAGCTTCCTCCTATCAAACCACATCATCAATTTGATTCTTCTCATTTTTCACCTATTTATTATAATGAGAATGATCTATTCACCTTCCACTGAGTAGTAGGTCATGATGTTAGTAGGTGTAACACCTTCAAGAGCATTGTCTAATCTCTCATTGACAAGGGCAAGATTATGTTGGATAACCCTAATTCACCTCAAAATTAGGCCCTTGAAATCTTTAGGCAGCCTTTCCCCAATCATTTACCTACCAAGAATGAAAGTCACATAGTTGAGTGCTCTCATAATGCCCATATTGTTAACATGGTTCTTAGTATACTTGTTGCTAAAGAACCTACCACCCAACCTATATATTCCTCACCCTCTCTACTTATTGAGGTAGTGGAGTTACCCTCTCCTCTTTTGAAAACCCAAACCAAGGAAACACCCCTTTCACCTCCACTTATTAAGGTAGTGAACCATCAACCCCTCCTTTGATTGACATACCAGAACAAACACCCACTTTACCTTCTCCCTCAACCACCAAACAACTTATTACTCCTTCAAAGATCATTCTTGAAGAGGAAGTCTCCATGCCTCCACCTCCCATAGAGGAGTCACCCATTCAAACCTTGCATCCTTTAATTAAGGAAAAGGATGAGGTTACCATCCCTCTATCTCAACCTATGGGATTATCTTTTAGGTCATATATCTAGGGAATAAAACCAACCTACAAACCATTCTCTGTGTTAGCACAAAAATTGAAATTTTTATCCAACCCTGACATGGATCGAGCCACCTTCTAGAAACAATTAGGGATACCTTATATCATGAAGAAAGAACTTCAAACCACAACTTAAGTAGACCAACCTACCCCTTCCATTATCCAAACCCTTATCTTACCAACCAAATTGATGAAGGCCTATACCAACCAAATAATTCCTTAGCCATCCAAGGTACCTAAACCCAAAGCAACCAAATCACATTATCCAACCAAACCAACTAAGAACCTTGGCATATTGCCTACATAGAGTCTTAATTACCCATCTATGAAAGTGTATCTTACCTTTTCGAACCTAAAAACTAAGCACCAACCTAAATTAGCCAAGGAAGTGAAAATACCAAAAGGCCAAAATGCCAAACTCCTACCCCGCTCTACATTGCCATCTATCTTAGGGCATCATCCCTCCACTTTGATTAGAAAGATAGTTTCCCCAATTAAGACCCATCCACCATTATTGGTTACACCAACATTCTTGCTTTTTGATATACCTATTTTCACTAAACTGTCAATGACCAAACTTCCTACATTGAAACCTCTTCCCTTGATCCTATTAGCCTCTACCTTACCAAAACCACCAACCAAACATGCTACCTTATCCAAACCTTCCATCACCAAACCTACTCCCAAAAGGACCTCCACCTTACCAACCAAGATCGAAACCCCTAAACCCTCTCCACCTTTAGCTCAATCCTACTCTAACATTTTCCAAAGGTTATTGTAAGCTTCTTGTTTGACCTTATCCCCTATCAGGCCATTCAACCATCTTGGTTCAAAACCCATCTAGTACAATGATCACCAAGTGTGCTCCTATCATAGGACATAAAACCATGACATAGAGAATTATAAAGCTATCCAAACCATTATCCATCATCTATATGAAAAAGATGATCTATTAATAGATGAACCTCCTATAATCCTATCACCAATATAACAACCAAAAACCACTAGCCAAAACCTACCTATTCCTCCACCCTTACCTCAGAGTGACAAGGAACTAAACAACCCTCCTACCCTAATTCCTCCCTCTATCCATACCATCCACATGGTCATGAGAGCACAACATAAGGATAAGGGGAAGGACAAAGTGTCCATCCCATAGACATACCCATTTTCTACTTCCCAACCAAACCCTAACCAAACACCTTCACCTTTAACCAAACTTAAGGTACCTATCTTAGGTACTTCCCAATCCAACCCCTCTGATCCATCAAGAGGGTAGTGATCAAACAACTCCACTAGACCCTGATGAATATGAGCTTATATGATTTGATTACCACTTCACCTCATGATCACTAAGAAATGATTGAGGCATTGAAATTAGTAGGGGTTCAACCTGAAGACCCCCAACCCCTGGTAGCCTTTGTCAGTTCTCTCTAAATTTCAAACCCCCATTTAGATGACCTAGATCTTCCTCTCTTTATTACCATATTTAAGGATTTGGAAATATCTTTTATCCATCTATATGACCTAGATCCTCCTCTCTTTATTACTACTTACATCAACCAAACCCACATCAAATAGGTCATGATTGATGGGGGAGCTAGCATTAATATCATCTCCTCCTATGCCTATAAGTAACTCAACCTTCTAGACAATTTCATGTCCAAAACCTTAGCTATCCTCCAATCCTTTAATGACACCATGAAAACTACCCTAGGAACTTTTGTCCTTCATATATGTGTAGGGCCTCACACGCTCCTTACAATCTTCTATGTAGTGGAAGGTGAATTCTAATAAGATGTTTTGATGGGATGACCTTGGATTTGATCCACGGGTTATGTCCCCTCTACCCTTCATCATTGCATTAAATTTGATCATAAAATCTAGGTCATCACCATATAAGTTGATCCAAGTCCCTTCTCAACATGCAACATGACCTACTAACCCAATGACATCCTCTTACCCCCATCTAGCGCACCCTCCTTAAAAAATGACAAGACCTCCATCACAAAAGAGGAAGGCCTACTTCTCTCTACCAATGAGTCATCCACTAGCTCACCCATCCCCTTCTATTATATCCCTACCTTAGACCCTTTGGAATCTACATTCTAATGTTTTTCACTAGGGGAATATTGCCTCCTTGCCCTTAATACTTTCCCTACTCCCCAAGAGCATGGAAAACTTTACCACCAACCTAGGTATGACCCTAATGTTAGAGCCATTATTCCCTTTAGACATTCACATTTTCAAACCCATTTCACATATGGGTAACTTGACAATCCCATTAGTGCTTCTACCACCTCATCTTCACCTTGACCATTCACCTTTAGCTTCTCTTATCTAGACAAGACAAGTTTTTACAAAACATACCTCCATAGGTGTGCTTAGAAAGAATTTGGTCTTATGTAATATGAGCATGGCCCATATGAGTTGATTTTTATTGAGACCAAAAATCCTCATGAAAAAATATGGCCTCGGTTTCAATCTACCCACCAAGAAGTAAACCAAACCACCTACCACCACCACTGTTAAGGAAGATACCCCTTCCTAATCGACCTCTCTTACACCTGCATGTGAGGATGATGACATCATCCCACCTAATTTTTTTGTTTCATAAACATGATCAGCCTCAAACCCTTGACTTATCAAAAGGAGGGGGAAATTGTAGCCATCCCTTTGATCCATCCTAAGATAATAGGAGATAACTCTCCTACCATTAACACTATTTAGTGTTAGGATGATGATTATATTCTCACCTACCTTGGTTCCCCAAATTTTTCCATCCACAAATCCATTCCTCCTAATCCCTTTAACCTATTGATGAATCCACCACTAATATCAACTTGGGTACTTTGAATAACCCTTGCATTGTCAAAATTGGCCAATCATTGACTACCAAGGAACTTTAGGACCTCCTTCTTTTAAGACTATAGCATAAAATTGTTTAGTATTATAGAGACATGCCTAGAATTAACCCCATAATTTCTACCCATAACATAGTCACCAAATATGATACCAATCCCATCAAGTAGAAGCTTCAATGCATGCACCCTTGCATATCACTTCTCATAAAAAAATAGCTTCAACATCATTTATCTATCAATTTCATTCAACCCATTAAATATCCCAAATGGGTCTCAAATGTTGTGCCTATCACCAAAACCACAAGGGGACTATGCATTTATGCCAACTTTCATGACCTCAACCTTGCTTACCCCAAAGACAAATTTTCTCTATCGACCATCAACCAGCTAGTTGATTTTATAGTTGGCCACGAGATGTTATCTCTCATGGATGGATTCTTGGGTTATAATTAGATCTTAATTACCCCTAAAGATCAGCACAAGACCACCTTTATCACCCCATGAGGAACCTTTTTCTATGGATTCATGCCTTTTGGATTAAATAATGCTAGTGTAACCTACCAACATGTTATGACCTATATCTTCCATGACCTTATCTACAAGATTGTAGAGGACTATATGGATGACCTTCTCAAAAAATACAAACTTTTAAAGGATCATTTAGTCATTCTCAAGATCATATTTGAGTGGCTTATCCATTACCATGTCTGCCTAAACCCTAAAAGTGCATTTTTGGGGTCTTGTCAAGAAAGCTTCTTGGTTATATTGTCTCACTTTGAGTAATCAAAGTTGATCCTACCAAGATCAAAGCCATCCTTGGCATACTTCCTCCCATCAACCTTAAGTAAATTCATAGTTTGTATGGGAAGATTCAATCCATTAGGCACTTTATCTCCCAGCTTTTGTATGGATGCCAACCCTTCTACCACCTTCTAAATAAGTATTTATCTTTTAAGTGGAATAGCAACTATCAAAAAGATTTTGATTTAAAAAATTACCTTTTGTATCGACCTGTCCTCACCCCTCCCAAGGATGAACAACCTTTCTACATTTATATATTCACCACTAACCACTCCCTAGGGGCAATGCTTTCTCATCAAGATGAAAAACATAGAGAGAAATCCATCTACTACATTAGTCATAAGCTTGTAGAGTATGAGACTTGATATACTCATATCAAGAAACTTTACTTATATTTAGTCTTCATGGTCACCAAACTTTTCCATTACCTTCTTAACCACAAAACCTATGTCATAACTAATACCAACCCACTCAAGTATATGCACTCAAAACCATACCAAAACTAATGTATGGCCAAGTGGCTCATGCTTTTAGTGAAGTTTGACCTTGATTTCCTTCAAAAAAGTCAACTAAATATCAAGTCATTATTGACCAATTGGCTAAAGCACCATTATTAGATAACCAACCTCCTCTTCTCAAGTTCCCCAATGAGTCCATATCAACCCTCTATTAGGTATACTTCACCTATCAAGTCACCATATTCTTTAATGGATCAAAATGTAAATTTGGTGGGGGAGATGGTAACATCCTTATCCCCTTTGATGGTGAACCTCTTCCTTTATCCTTCAAGATTGACCTTAAATGTACCAATAATATGGCTAAGTATGAAGCCCTAGTAATAGGCCTTCAGACTGTGTTAGCCTTGGGAGTCAAAATAATCAATATATTTGGTGACTCCAAACTTATGGTCAATTAAGTCAATGGATCTTACCAATGTAATAATGATATTTTACAATATTAAAAACAACTAATTGATGAACTCTTAACATCAATTGAACACTATCACATCTAGTCAACCATATGATCTACAAATAAGTTCACTAATAGCATGGCTTCCCTCGCCTCTTAGATCCCATCTACACCCTCTGAATCTAGCCTATCTATCATTATCCATTAACTTACCTAGCCTTCATATGTTAAACTAGATTCTCCCACAATTTTCAATTTGGAAGAGATCAAACCTGACCTTTGGTATCATCAAACCTTCAACTACCTCAATATTATCATCATTCCTTATAGCTTCTCTAGGAATGCTCAAAGAGTGTTTATCTAGAGCACCTCATGTTACACCATTATGGGAGGAATTATTTACAAGCACAACTTTGATGGCCTCCTCTTCTATTACCTATATAGTCACAAAGCCTCTCGTGTTATCAAGGAAATGCATGATGAAATCTATAGGGGACACTTTAGTGGCCCCTCTATATCTAAATTCATCCTTGACCTCAGCTATTATTGGCCTATCCTTAACCAATACTATTGTGATTATGTGAAAAAGTGTGTTAAGTGTCAACAACATGCCAATTTGCATCATGTACCTAGCCATAGTCTTCACATTTTTATCAATTTTTGGCCTTTCTCACAGTGGGGTCTAAACCTTATTGATGAAATTAACCCCCATTTCTCATAGAAAAACCATTATATCATTAAGATTATCAAATATTTTACCAATTGGGTAGAGGTTATTCCTCTAGTATCAACCAAAGCATAGAAGATTGTCAATTTTTTCAACCATCACATTATCTATTACTGCAGTGTTCCTCACAAGATTGTCACCGACAATGGTAAATATTTTAATAATAAGAAAGTCTAGGGTATTTGTGACACTTTCATCATTAATTTAAGATTCTCCTCACCATATCACCCTCCAGTGATTAGATAAATTAATGCCTCCAAAAAAACTCTTAACAACATGCTAACTAAAATGGTAAATGCATCTGGTTAGGATTGGCATTTACACATCCCATTTGCCTTATGGGTATATTTTACTAAAATTAGAACCCGTATGGGTGTTAATCCTTTCTCCCTTGTGTTTGGATTGGAGGTCATATTTCCTCTTGAATTTTAGATACCTTCTTTTTGCATATCTTTACAAGATATTATTTTTTAGGACAATTATCATCAGCACCATTTAGCTCAACTTGAGCTAATTGATGAGCATCACTTATCATCTCTTACCCATCTCAATGTATACCAAGAGTGCATCAAGCATGCCTATAACACCTTAAAGTGCAAGAATTCAACATCAGAGACCTCATCCTAAAGGAAAATCAACATGTCACCAATATGGAGAAAAATAAGTGGGGATAATTTTCTTTCAATTATCTTGGACCCTATCTCATAACCCACAAGTATGGATTGGGATCTTATGAGTTATCCTCTCCTGAAGGTAACCCAGAACCTGAGCCCCTCAATGCTTCACATCTACATCCACTATTTTGTTAAGGAAGGATCAATTTCACCTTTTATTTTAACTTAAGCCCATCCCTTGCTTTCAACCACATTCATCTCCATATTTTGGGGGAAACTAATTTAAACTAAATCACATGACTAAATATCATATTCATAGTCTAACCATGAATAATGGGTACCATGGCTCTACCTATGGCATGATTCTCATGGTACTTTTCACCCTTCTCCCAAGACATATTCCCATGATCATTGTCACCTAAACCTCTTTACACCTAATCAACCTTTTTGTGTTTTTATTTTTGACTTCATAAAGGTGAAACTTTAAGCTTATATAAGCATGTTTATGTCAAGCACCAAAAAAAAATAAGTAAAAATAAAAATCCAAACCAATAGCAATCATGGGTCATTCCTAACATTCATATACTTCTCCCTTGAAGGACAACTACATAATCATACTAAAAGTTCAAAAATTATAAGGTATATTGCTCCCTTACAAGATAACTATCACAAATCCTTGAACAAATCAAATAATCTTAGACCATTCCCTTGAAGGATGGTTGAGTAAAGCATTTATCAAAAGAACATCAATTTTTTGGAAGCATTTTGCATCAATTAGCTTCCCATATACAATAATAAAATAAAAAGAACCATTTTCAAAATCGTAATAAATGCAAACTAATCTTGAAATCCATAATCAGCTCTCATATAGCAAAATAAAATAAAAGCTATAATCAAATTTGACAAGTAGACTTCTCACATCGATCAGTCTACACTTTGTATGACATAGACTTATTTATACTAGCTCTTTAGACAGCTATATAAGAGGCATGTTAGTCTCACATGAAGGTTATATTTTCATCTATATTCCATTTTATACATTATAAGCAATGGATTTTGAAATTACTAACATTGTGTGGTCAAGACACCTTTTTAACCAACTAACTAACATTAATGCAAAACATTCAAAGGGATTATGTTCACTAAGCCAATCCAACTTTGGTTCTATATTAGTCTTTGTCAAAGAATAAGAAGTGTGTCCTCTTCCTAACCTATCAAGGCTATTTGATCTTTTCATTATGACATTTGTCTCTTAATTATATTCTCTATTCTCCTATCTAGTGTTGTTATTTGACTTACCTCATGTGTTTTACCCTGAAAAAAATTAGCAACAAGCATATGCACATGTGTCATAAGAAAATTCACAACCATAACAAAATATCATCATAGCATCCATGAGAAATAAACTAATCAAACCATTTTTCACCACATTTCTAAATCCAAATAATGAAGCCTATACTGATTAAAATTTAGCATGTGTCAAAATCAAATAAGAAGCATAATCCATAAGTACTATAACATCACATATTAATCATTAAACATAAACTTAAATCATAGACCTTGAATAAGCATATTAAACAAAGATCATATATATATATATATGAGTTAAATAACATCATAATGTGTACAAATTGATATACATGTCTCTCTCTCAAAACATACATATCACCACATCAGATCATAGGCTAGAATCAAAATGATATATAGTAATATGTGATATGTATGAACTATGACATCGTTATGCCCCTAGGGAACCACTATCTTTTGGTGTACCACTAGGTCCTAGTACCTCTCCACTTATAGTACCTATTTATCCATCTATAGATGTTACCCACTACCCTGGTGTTGCCACACTAGTACTACCTACTAAGCTCTCTTTTTAATCACCCTAATAGGGCTCATTAGGGCACCACCTAAAAATTATAGCCTCATTATACTATTTTTCCTCCACTATAGCCAAGTATCATGCCATAGGGATGGTGCTCAGTGGTCCTATAGGTGATACTTCTCCTCCTCCTCTCTATTTTAGGGAGTCCCTATCCTATATAACCAAGGCTAGTGAATCCCTCTCTTGGTCCCTATCACTTTTAAGAGTAGCAATCTAACCTTATAAAATAGCCACCTAACTCTGTAGTCCATAACTTGTGCTTATACAATGGTTAGTGTCACTCTTACCTAAGCATCTAGGGCACCACCCTATACCTATGCCCTTTATCCCCCTCTCCCAATTGGGTCCATATATATAGGCCCCCTACTACCATCACCATTACCAAAATATACTACCACATATAATACCTAGTACCATACCATGTAACCATATATAAAGCTTACATCATCTACATGTGGCCTGGATGGAAGTTCCTCATGATTTAGTAAAATTAGGATAAGATGTGGCTCTATAAATAAGATCTCTAAGTCCTCACACCTGTACCTAAGAAATACACCTAGAATACCCTATATAAGCCTAAAATGCCTCCACACCCTATAAAATGGGATGAGCTCCACCTCTCCCTCCCTTAGGCCGAGAATCCACCTATAACTCTATAAGGACAAGATCTACCTCTTATAGCCAAGCCATATTAGAAACTAGACATAAGGTATCTAGATAATGTCATCGATCACTAGTGCACCTAGTGTACTCCTAAACCAATCTACATGGTGTGTACCTCCCCATGTACTTGAAGTGGTGAAGTCACATCTCCACTACATGAAACCAACTAGAAACTCAATTTGTATATATCCTACCCACAACAATCCCACTAGCCTTAGCACTCAAATGTGCTTATAGGCCCATTAATGAATAACCAAGTTAACACTAATACCATACCTCTTATGTGCCCTAAACCCCCATAACTCCCTATATATCTATACCAAGAGAATAAGTACCTAGTTGAATATAGTCTACCCTAGTAGTAGCTTAACCAACACCCCTAGTAGCAAATATATGAACCTCCTGCTACTCAAGTTGGGAAGAACAAAACATGAAATGACCATCATAAGCATGGTCATCAATATTTATTCACCATACACCCTCTCATATAGTGTGTTATAGCTAAAACCCCTAGTATTCCATCTCACCCAATCACTATCATCTACATTTAATAACTCAATATGATCATCCCACTCCCTCACTCTATATGATAGATTAGATCACCCCAAAGATGAAGTTGTGTGATCCTATGTATATCCTCAAGAAAGATCATCATCTCATTGGTCAATAATAAGAAGGTGTCAATAGTTTGAGCCCATATCTTAATAATAACTATGATCATGGATACATCCAAAATCACATGCTTTTAATGCCTCATCATTTTTAGCTTGACCTCTTCCATATGGGCCTAGTCAATTAGGGTCATCCCCTGTTAGATCTCCATGAAGATGTGTAGCACTTGATCATACATCTATATCTTCTCTTGAGCTTTCACACATTCATTATCACACTAATTAGTTCCCTATACTATTCACCAACTTTACCTACCCTTAACCTATTTGACCATCACCCTACTAGTAGTTACCTATTTTATTACCCATTCACTCTTCATTATCATTTAGAAAAAATTTACCTAACCCACCTAGCCTTAACAATCTATAAATATAACATTATATCCCACCCAAACTAACCCTAGATGATTTTTTAACATTTGAACATAAAATTAGATGGTTCAACCATCAGTGGTCATGATGACCATCGATGGTCAAGAGTCCATAGCTTTATAGATATCAACCATTGATGATTGGCTTGACCATCGATAATCATTATGGGTATTCTACCCAAAACCCTCAACCTACCCATAATCCCTAAAAAAAACCTAATTTACCATATAATGCCTCACTTTATACTTAAAACTCACCCTATCTAAAACTACCCCTGAACAATTTCCACCCTTACCCACTAAATCATCCAAAAACCCCAAACCCTAACTAGGGCATAACCATCCAGACCTAAACATTTCATCCACTACCCTCAAACCCTAATGAAATTACAAAAATCAATCTAAGATACCAATTTTAAATTCATCCCCTACCTCATTTCATGACCACCACTATAGAGTCAATTGTAGACCTTCTCGTCCTCATCCATACCCATGTGCTCCTTATATCCTCGCTAGTCCACTCGGTCCACTCTCTACCTTAGCTAACAATCAACTTCTCCTCAATATTCACCATCAATATTCCTTTCAGCTAAATTACCAAACACCAAAGCTCTAAATTCAATAATTAAAAAAATTAAAATGAGTAAAACTTAATTTACTTTTCACTTTTGACCCATGGCCTTTTAGGGTTTGTATCTTGACCATCGACAATTAGGGTGATAATCAACAGTCACCCTTGATCACCTTAAACATTGATGGTCATGAGGCTCACCCTTTTTCTTACCTATAATTAGACCCATTTTTCTAAATTAGAACCAAATCATTTACCCACCCATGGAGACTACCTTCTCTACCCACCCTGACCACCTCATCACCTTACCATTGGTCAACTTTGGTCTAAATAACATGCATTTTGTGATGACTTTTTTCCTAATCCATTTGACTATAGTGACAACATTGAGATTTTTACCACTTTTTTAAATTTTCACTACCTTGTACTTACCTAACCTACTTGTGTATTCTCAAGAGCACTTCTTACCTTGAATACCCTTGACACTTGACCAATTTGTGTTTTCATAGGGAGCACTTCCTACCTTGGATAGCCACCAAGTCACAAACATTGTCTAAGATACTTGCATTTATGAGTTTACCTAGCTATCACTCCTAAATATAGTCACATGGTCTACTTTTCACTTGTCTTTATAGCACCAACCTTTATTTTTACCAACTATGGCAACCTCATCAATGCATAATATTTGATATCACACTTTGTGCATTTGTTTGTGCTTTAGTGCACAAATTATTATCCACCTTATCAAACCTAAACCTAATTCTATTTTACCTTATCAACTCTTAATTTAAGGGGGAACACGTCCTCCCATACTTGGGGTAAGCATGACCTTCAACTAGTAATTCATTTTTTTTACATCTTGTTGATTCAAAGCTGCATAACAAAATGAGGCAAAATATAGACACAAAAAATTTGCACACCACTATTTTGATTGTAAAAACTTACATGGACCACCTTAGGACCCCCTTGGGAAAAATTTGATACTTCAACCCCTAATTGAGCCTAACCTAGAGTCAATTTGACTAAATGACTTAACCTACTTTTTCCCTTCACCCTCGACCACTGATAGTTAGGATGACTACCAATGGATACCTTGACCATTGATAGTCAGGATGCACCTCCTTAACCACCAACATGTAATCCACCTACCTTTATTTTCTTAATATAAATTATCTAAATTTTTATGTGAGTCATTGCATGCATGAGTTAAAATTAGAAAGCCTAGTTAATGTCTTATTACACCTTTCCTTATTTTCCTATAAGAAGAGAGGAGTAGGGAGGTAAAAATAATTTGTAATCATTATTAAGATATTGTGTATCTAGAGTTTTTTTGTTTTGTAGTTCAATCATCATCAATAATCTAGTGATTCAACCATCACATCAGAGGGCCAACTTACCATCACCACTCTACCAAAGTGACAAGTACCATCACTTTATCAGAATCATATCAAAATCCACCAATGATTCAACCACCTCAAGCACCCCCTAATCATCCTTCTATAAGATAAGTACTTTTTTTTTAGTATTCAATTACTTTGTTTCCCTTTTTCACTTAGCCCAACACCAACCCATCTCTTAGAATCCAACTTTATAATCTCATCAATCCAACCATTTACCAACCCAAACCTACACATAGTAACCATTGATGGTTGTCTCAACCACTGGCATTTTGTCTAACCATTGATGGTCAGTCTAACCACCAACAGTCACCTTAACTACTAATAGTCACATCAACTACCAATGGTCATTATGGTAGGAAATAATAGTAATTTATTTCCATCTACCTTCCCTTAGCCAAATTTATTTTTTTATGTCCCTGCCTATTCATAGACCCCTACCTAATTTTATAAAATAGACCTAAGCCATTTAGCATCAGTATTAAATTTGTTATTGTTATATTAGTCATTTTTAGTCTATTCCTTTATCAAGAATTTCTTCTATTCAATTTTAGTACCCTTTTATTATTGATGAAAGTATTTTATCATTCTGTTTATAAACTTAATTACTTAAAACATGTGGATAGATAGCCCTCGATTAAGTTCTTGCTTCTAGGATCTAGCTAACACTAGGAAATCCACTCTATTATCTATCTAACCAACCATTTGATTTAGTGTTATCTTATTTGTAGGTCATCCTCCCAAGATAAAGAGGAGTTCTTCACAATCATCTTATTCAAATTCATGCACAACCAAATAGGTTTATTAACCATACCCATATTTAGTTTCTTCTTCTTCTTTCTCAAAATATAAGATAAAATTTATTGAAACAAGACCTTTACTTCTACTTGATAGCCTTGGTGTTATCTTCCAATTCTATAGTATGTTGGGCTAACTTGGGATCAAAAAATCTTAAGTCACTATATTACCAAGCAAAGATATATACATATTCTCTACAAAGTTTAATAAAACCATGCCTTTCAACCTTGGTAATTACCTTTCCAAGCTTATGGAAATTATCTGAGGATAAGAACTCTTTCATATTTCTCCTCATCAGTTTATATCACTGCCTTGTCTTTTCTCATATGGTCTCTCTCATGAAAAATAATTTCAAGGGTGACTATCCTTTTATTAAGCTTGTTATATTTTATTTTAATAACTTGATCCTCATATTTATTTTGAAACCTACCTTGGTTTATTGAATAAAACTCTACTTCCTACTACAAGAAATAATTAATTTTCTTGTCACTATCAAATACCTACCAATGAGCCACATTATTTGGCACTAATGGTCTCACCACCACTTTGACATGTTTCTACACTTTGATCCTTTTCAACTCATTTTATGCTATTTGGCCCATAAGGCTCAATGTGAAATTATACAATGGGCTTAGCTTTGATGGATGCATTTGTCCCATATATTATTCTAAGATCCATGTAGGACTGATCTACTATTAAATAACCCCCAATTTTTGCTATGATGTCTCTAGATAAGCATAGAGAAAAATAATGAGGCACATCTAGGATCAACACATCTTGGGCCATTGAAACATTAAGACAAGAATGCAATGTCAAGGTTAGACCTCTAATCATGCTAGATGGTTTGGTGGAAGATAAGATCCATCAAGCTATAGCACTCCCTTAGATTGGGGTTCATATTTTAGACCAAGCTAATCAATTATGGACTTTAACATTATTTAAGTACTTGCATCACTATCTAATAGGTAATTATGTATGAAGGAGTCAATAATAATCATATAAATGTAGAAGGGAGGAGTTTTGACCACCTTACTTGATTTCCCTTCATTAGGCCCTTTGTTTGCATTGGTGAGAACCATATTTTATTTGCTTGGTGACTTTTTAGAAACATTGATCTTTGCTAACCCTTCTTGAAGGATATGTATCTAATAGGCATGGAAAGCATGTCCTAAATTGGAACACTCACATTATACTTTTTAATTTGTTCCATAATGTTGATGGGTAAACCACTAACCTCTGGTTATACTTTGGGAACCACAACTATACTTTGAACTTGTGATTTTTTGGGAGCAAAGGCATTCCCTTGATTTTGATTCCTTAGAGCTTTTGGAACCTTCAAGAAAGTAGTAGGTTCACTTTTTATTGATAGCAATGGAGTTATAGTAGGAGGATCTTTAACTACTTCTTGGTTACCATCCATGTTCCTTATTTTGAACCTTTTATTAGTTGTCACTGGAATGTATGTCTGGCTAGAAATATCCTATTAAGTGCATAACATTCTTCTTGCTCATAATTAACCATTATAGCATCCAACTTGTTTGGTATTTTAATATACCCTTGGTCTTGTTGAGGATATTTTGGTTTTATCATCATAGGTACTGTATGCAATCAAAAATGCATAATTTCTATAAATTAATTTTGGCTTGAAGAAGATAGAGCATTCCTACACTTTTGATTGGGATACACTTGTTAAGAAAGAACATGACTAATATGGGGATCTATTAGACCTGATTAAGGGATCAATTATCACAATATATCATGCTAGGAAGGGTTTCAAAGCCTAAAATCTAACACAATCACACAACAAACCTAATATATTCTTAATGTTTAAATCATTTACCTATTCTAATAACAAGAAAGTAAATCTAATCTAATGCACACCAAAACTTGTGGCATAAAGTAAGGGTTATAAAAAATATAACAAATATGTATAGGGAACCTCAATTAGAGTAAGTATGAGTAACACCCTAATACATGAAATATGAAAGATACTATTATTTGAGCCAACACTTATGCTACTTTTATCTACTAAAAGAGAGGAGAACAAAGTTAGAATATACTTACTTAAATGTGAACCAATCGAGACTCAATCTCTCCCTTAGCTAAAGGGGCTTAATAAGAGGTTGTTGTGGTTTGTAAGGATCACTAAGAAAGGACAAAACATCCAATACATATCCACAAGACTATATTATCTAAATAAGAAACCTAAGGTATGTCTCCTCAATTAGAATGGTGGAAGAGTAGATTGTGAAGAACTGCCAGTGATTAATAACTCTTGATTACACATATATTAAATAATGATGAAATGATCTAGTATTTATAGGAATATATTTCCCTAAATACTTCTATAAAAATCAACTATACATGGTTGACCCAATGTGTTTTTAGGTACAATTCACTAGGTCTGAGCTAGATCGATCGAAAGGCTAAAAAGCTAAGAAACTGAAGAATAACCCCAAATTATACAGGGTCAACCTAGTACAACCAATTGATAAAAATGGGTTAAAAATAAGAAAATAAGGGATGGAAAGACGAAAAATCTAGAGGAATATTCAAGGCAGGAGAAATAACTTAGGGAATGGTTTTTGGATCTAGTCAGATTAGCAATAATGTGACAAAAAGGGACAACAATCCTACCCACCCCTTTCCTAGTGCATCCCTTAGGGTGTACACTCAAATAGTTAGAGTGTCAATGGGTTCTTTAAATATGTAAATAATTATTAATTGATAAAATGTTGAAAATATTATGTGTATTTAGCTACTTCTATGTTCTGAGCCATAAGATCTTGATTATACCCATAACTAACAACCTGCTACCATTGATCATTGAGACCCTGATTGATCTCAATGGTTGGGATAATGGATTAACTAAATGACTAATTACAAGGCATGGTACCCTCAAATTATTGATCAATATTGTTCTGAGTAGAGACTAAGGTGTTGTAAGTTCTTATAGCATTTAGATTATAGTTTTTTTTTCTATTATAGCTAGGTTGCTCTTGTCCTTGGCTTTGTTATTGGCCTTAACTTTAGAAGATTCCATTATAGGGTGGCTTATTTCCTTAATAATATTTTTTTTGAATTTGATATGGATCTTGATAAGGTCTATTGAATTGGGTTTCCTTCCTCTTAACATTCACCAATTCATTTCCCAAGGATTGAAATAGGCTCTTAAGCTATTAAAAGTTTTTATGTTCTTGGGAGTCACTATATTGACTAGTTGAAGCCCTTTCTTGATTTGGTGTAGGTATGGTAGCCAGTGTTGGAATAAGTGGAATGATATCAAGGGGAATAATAGAAATAGGAGGTGGTTGAATCTTAGGAAATAGAGGTATTCATGGTCTAAGTGTAAGCTTGCCAACTTGTACTAGATAATTATCTACTCTAATTGCCACCTCATAAGCATTTGGTAGTGTGTTCCCTCCCATAGATTGAATCATTACTAAAATATCATTATTAAGGTCTTATAAATATTAAATGAAAAAAAAATTAGGAGTAGGCCTAATAGAGACTAGGATCCTATCCCATGCTTTTTGAACCTGCTATTAAAGTCTTGCATGACTTCATGAGGGGCCCTTTTGATTATGATTAACTATTCTAAAAGTGACAAATGGTCACTTTTGTCTTTGAATCTCTTAGCTGATCCCATGATGTGATGGAGTTGGAAGTAAGGATTATATACCATTCTAAGGCCTTACCCTTAAAAGAGATGGATAATAACCTAATATCCAAATTTTCCTCATTAACATTATGAATATTGAAAAAATTGTCTACATCCATAAGGTGCTTAGAAGGGGTTATAGATTGGTCTCCAATAAAGTAAGGGACACTTTTAAGATCTAGTACTAGAATAGGATCATATTGTTAGAGTTCTAAAGGGCTTTAACCATTGAAATTCATAAAGGGAAAAACTCTAGGGGCTACCATGGCAATGAAAGGACCTAATAAAGATCTTCTTATAGAGGTAGATTTTGAAATTGGTTTAGGAGGAAAGTTTATTTTATATGGATGTGTATTAACAAATCTTAATAGTTTTATTGAGTTTAAAGGTAATTCAATAAATTCAATAGTAATACCTCTAGAAGTTGATATTGTAGCCACTTTTGACATGAAAGATAGTTAATGTTCTACACCAAAATGTTGAATATTCTTTAGAGTCACTAGATACTATTATATGAAAGCTATAAATAATAAAAATTGATCAAACCAACATCAAACTTGACCAATCCTCTTTAAAAGTGCCTCCCATCAGGTGTGCCAAAAATTGTTATAGGCATAATTTTCACCCTTGGAGATGGTTTTTTACATTCTCTCTAACTAAGCTACACAATTGGAATAACAATAGGCTATGGGTATCCTATGGTGGGATTGAACCTCTAGAGAAGGTTGACTTCTTTTTGATGGATCACCTAGACTGATGTTTTCACTAGAAAAAGGGATAGAGAGGGGGTAAAGGGTTACTAAGAGAGATAAAAGGTGATGTAAAAAATTTAAATAAGAACTCAGATAATCATGAAATAAATTTTGAACAAGAATAAGATAATGTTAGCTCACACATCTAACAAAACTAGCTAATTCCATAAGTGTTTTATAAACTAGGCTTAGGAAGCAATGAATGAAAATAAAAAATAATTCTAAGACTCACACCGAGTTTACATTAATGTAAAAAAAAATAGAATTTTATACCTATAACTAACTTGAAAAGACCTAAAAATAGGAAAGAAAGAAGGATAATGGACATGGAATATCCTCCTTCATAGCTCCATCATGCACAAGCTTTGTTAAACACAATTAAGAGGGGAGAGATAGGTAAATAAAATATTTATTTCTTCAAGAGGTCTTTCATACAAATTTTTGATAGGTTTTATCCTTATAAAATGAGAGTCTCTTGCTCTTAAAAATGAGAAAATCCTTTTGAGAATCCAAGATTAGAGAGAAAGTTACAATGAGGGACAAAATAGAAGATATAAGAGAAAAGTAGAGGAGAGAGTGAAAGGGAGCATGTCATCAGAAATCATTAAATGAGTTACCACCACATTTTAATGAATTATCAACTACATTTTGATAAAATCAAGACTAGTCTTCCATCAACAAATTAACCTTCATTTGTCCCAAGAGCCTCTAAACCCTCTCATTAGTTGAGAAAATACACTAGAAGAAAAGAATCTATTTTGAAGATGATGAGTCATGATCCTACTAAGAAAAGAAAATTGTTAAAGGCTTTGTAAAAGAATTGAATGCTCCACCTACACTCTCAAATACCCAAATCTCTTTCTTAGAACTGTTACACCACCTTCTACCTAATTTTATTTAGAAGTACAAAATCCTCATATTTATGAACCTGACATAGCCATGACTATGTCTACTTTAAGCAATTATAGGTACCTATTTAGTCAATGATATGACTATGTCAAAATATGAGACACTCCTCTCTTAATCACAATTTTTCCCCTAATCCAAATCTAAATATAGGTTTACTATAGATGAAAAACCAATCACCCTATTGGTTTTCATATAGTTATAATAGTGATGAAGACCCACCAAGCTACTTGACTCCATTCTTGATCTTTATTAGGTCTCAATAGACTTAATTTGTTCTTGACATTATGGAAGCCAAAAAATCATTACGCATGTGGATTCCCTTCAAATAAAAATGAAAACAATCATGAAATGATGTTCCAACCTTAGAGAACTAGGTCCTTTAAGCTTTAAACCTTCAAACTAGGGTTCAAACTAAACTTTAATAGTGGCCCTTCAAAAATAATATTTTGTCTCAAATTGGATTGTATCTACATCTTTTCTCTATGCATTTATTTACTTGGGTTCATAAGATCTCTTGATCTGATGTGTCTTCCTACATTTCATCCTTTGCATACTCTTTATCATATTTTAAAATATGATCGCTACTACTTTGGACATGCATCACCATTTTGTTCCTCTTATATTCAACCTTTATCTAATTAATGCATTTATAACATGTGGAATCCTTATGTTTAATCTAGATCATTGACCATTTGACCTTATGCATACCATTGATATTCATCTAGTGTTGAATGTGTGTCATTGATCTTAATCTGTATGATCAAATGTGCACCATTTATCTTTTGAACTACTATGATTACAACACTTGGCACCAATGTGTTCAATATGAAGATCCACTAACTTATTGACCTTGTGTTTTTCATTGATTTTTAATTGCATTATTTAACATGCTCCATTAATCTATCTAAACCTACTGACGTCATTGATCACCCACATACCATTAGATCTTGACTCAAGTTTCTAAGATTTAAAAAATTATCATCACCACATTTAGTTTCAAGATCCCTTTGAGATTTTGAATTAAAATGGCTATTTCCTATGGCTTTATATTGGCATCCTTGTGCATGTACCACATTGATAGAACAACTTTAAAGGCTCATATCTTGATATAGAAAAATCATCAAGATATCAAATTTTTAGGGGATCTTGGCACAAAATACATCATGTTCATGTAATTCTTCAATCTTGGTTGACTTCCCTAGTGAACTTATGAAATGCATAATTAAACTAACCTATTTATTTATATGTGATGTACCATGATGGTTTGGCTCATTAAGATCACCAAATTTACAATTTAAGCTTACTTAAAGTGTTTCAAAATCTTGAAAATGACAAGTGATCTTATCTTGAAGTTTATCTACTTCTTTTAGCATCAAATCACTCTCTTAATAAGAACCCTACTTAGTTTTTCAAACTACATCCAGTAAAAATTTCCTTATGTGGGCCAATTTTTTACCAATAGGTACTCCCTATAAGACCCCTATATAAATTTTATACTATAGGGGGTTGACATGTTTTGACTTATGGTCAAAATAGTCAACATTCTTGATGATATCCTAAGGGTGGCAAGCCATATATGATAATAATGGTAGCCTAATCCTATCCATTGGTCTATGGAGTCACATATGCATACGTTTGACACTCAATTTTCTTTGAAACCATACCAAACAATAAGAAAAGACACACAAAACAAGACACTAAAGGAAACATACATGTTCTCAAGAATAATTATGAAACACATACACATAATAGAAATAAAGACACACATATCCTAATATTTACAAGACCTCACTTGAGGTGAAGAAAAACTCACTATACTTCAACTATGGTCAAATATGGTTCCTCTTGCATCCCTGGTGCTCCATGAAATCAATATAGCATATGAAGTATGTTTGTCAACAAATACTTTCTCATGTTGATGATCAAAAAGTTCACCATATTTGGATATTATTATATCTACAAGTAGAATTATTTGGGCCTTCAAGGATGTTCTATTTTTCCCTCTAAGAGCCTTTTTTGAAGTTACAACCTTCTTCACTTTTGTTTTATTCAATTGGTGCTCTTAAAACTATAGATTAGGAGGCATGAAAACTACCTTAACCTTACCATCCTCTTAGGCATGATGTTCTCGATATATGAGACCATAAAGCTCATACTTATTCTACTCCAACACATATGAGAATGGATTGACATTAAGTTGAGGTGTTAGTTACTCTTTCAACACAAAAACTTTTTCCTTATGTTCATTGGGCTCTTTCATGACAATAACTTCTATGATAGTATCTTTGTATCCAACTTCATGTTTAGCATGAACTTCTCTTTCATCCTTCATGAGACACTCAAAAACCTACTTTTTAGGCTTATAAACAATCTTATCATCATATTCACACTTATTAGGAGGATTAGGAGGAGAGGTAGGCTTACTCATTTGATCAAACTCTTGACATATGGCATTCAACCTTTGTCATAGGTCATCTTACTCTTCATGAATGTCATCCTAAAGGGATCCCTCGTTAATTATAGGTAGAAATGAATTATTATTCTCATCATATTTATCTATCATTCTCCTCAAACTATCATCATCATATACATTAATCAAATAATTATCTTCAGTAGCTTATGAGAAAGAATGCTCAATGCTTACCTCAGATTGCTCATATGCTCCTTCATAGATGATATAGGTGACAAGGTCAGATAATTTAAAGTATGTATATGTATCATGTACATAGGTGTCTTCACCACACTCATCTAGAAATAAATCATAAATTCCCTCAAGTTTTGAAGATGTACCATCATCTATAATAGACTCTTCTTTATCATTGATGACATAATTCAAATTGGAGTTTACTTATGCATAGGGATCATTGTGGAACTTATCAAGTGGTTGAGTTATTATAGTTACCTTTGTTTCATATATATTTTTAAAGGATAATAAATAATAATCAATTGAGAGGTATCTTCCTATCTCAGCTGTGAAAACCCTTGAGAGGCAGATAGCAAAGTTGGAAGGAAATTCAATAACCATAATGTCTTAGAAGATGGGGAAACTAAGATAATCATGAAATAAAACATTAAAACCTTTGATAAATCATACTAAATTGGTAGGTGTTTCATATAATTTAATCACCCATTTAATATGTGGTTCATACTTTAGACCCAATTTTTTAGCTACAACCTTGGGCATCACCAAAAGGATAGTTCTACTATCAACCATGTAGTTATGAATAAGCTTATCCTCCATAATGAGAGTGAGGTATAAGGATGGAGTATTCTCAAATTTATTATATGTTTCTAAACTATTAATAGGATTATTGATAAAAGAAACATTGTTTTAGCCATGACTTTATGATGGAGTGCTAGTATGAATTATAGACAATTGTTTTTGCAAGAGTTCCTTTTAGCTAAGCATGTGAAGGGCATCCCAAAGATAGATAAATATATTAACATTATTAAATGAATATACAATGTTTAAAGTAAGATTTTTTACATTCTCTTATTCCTATGAAGTTAAATAAGTGGTTGGAACTTTAGGTATAGAAACAAATTGAGCAGGCCTTATAACATTATTATTTGAAGAAGGTGTAGGAATAGTAGGGACTATCATGCTTGCAGTCATGCCTTACTAACTTGTATGAGGACTATTTCAAATTTTAGTCACACCATTAACATCTCTTAGAGCCTTGTTCTTAGCTCTAGTATTATCTAAAATAGAATTATCTTGATTAATAACATAAGTGTCTTCAACTAGAAAGTTTGTGAAACTCACTCCTTGAGGCTACCATTCTTCACTTGCTTGCATTAGAACTTCATATTTTACTGATAATTAAGGAGTGAAACCTCCTTGAGAAACTAGATCTTTCTCTCCACATTTATTTTCATCCATGAATTGTCCTTGTTGCCATTTTACTCCTTGGATCAGATTGCTATGCATCAATACTATTGGCTAATTTTGGCCCACATATAAATTTTTTATCTGAATGGATGAGATGAATAGATTTATAGATGGAATGAGTGGTCCAAAGATCACATATTAATTGCAAAGCTTTTAAAACACTTTAATCAAGCTTAAAGTGTAATTTGTTGATCTTTGGAAAAGAGGCTTAGAAACATATCTAGGCTTACAAAGTGAAAATAGTAGTAGATTCTCACGATGTTTCAAGTATTCAAGGGAATGAATTAGGTTTCACATATCCTTAGAAGTTCATTGGAGCCTTCTAAAGAGACAATAATTTATTGCATAAGTTTAGAATAACCAGATCATCACAAGTAGATCATGTAAAGATAGACATATCAACTTGATTGTGAATTTAATAAATGCACTTGGGAAAGCCTCTCAAGACAAAATACCACATGGACATCATATTTTTCATGCCTTGAATATGATCTAAAAATTTGGTATCTTGATGAGCTTGATATCTCAAGATATAATCATTTAAAGTTAGACTTACAAAGTGAAATGTGCATGCAAATGTCAAATTTGAGCTATTAAAAATAGTCATTTCAATTAAAAAGTTCTTAGGATTAACAAAAATCCAAAAAGTGTCAAAATCATAGAATCTCATATCAGATCTAATGATGGGTGACAAATTGATAAATTTAGTGGGTACTGAAGATCCAATGGAGCATGTTTGATTATGCAATTAAAGATCAATGGTGAGTACCAAGTTAAAAGGATAGCATGAATGCATGGTTGATAAGTGTCAAGATCTTGAGTACATAAATGAATATTTAATGGTATGTGATGACTAAAAAGGTTAGTGGATCCAAGAAAATTGATGGTTCATGATCAATCATATAGAATTAGATCAATGACAAGTGAAAGATCAACAACTCAATGAATCTTAAGAATAAATAAGGATATGTAAAGTGTCTTAAGTTTATTAAACTAGAAAAAAATCAATAGTACTCATTCAAGCCATGAAAAAAAGCTTAATGGTATGTGAGAGGTCAAAGATTTAGTAGGATCCTATAAAATGAATGGGGAGTTGATAGTTGGCATAATTTGAGAAGACTCAGATCAAGATCAATGGCTAATGTTAAAATTTGAAAGCTAGTGACTTCATAAAAAATAAATGCAACCTAAGGTTGAAATAGAATCAAGTCCTACAAGTTTCATCCCATCAGCATTAGAGCTCAATCAAACACCATTAAGATGTAGTCATGTAGTTAATATGGCTCATGAGGAATCTTCATCATCATTAAAACTCAAACATAACTTTTGGTCAATGATTTAGAACCTGTTAACCCCATTCTCTAAAAATTGTAGGGTTATTCCACTGGTGTGTTCATTTCTCATTTAGAAGGAAGTTATGTGACCTATAGGCTTTGCATCATTTTTTTACTGTAAGAAAACCAATATTTGGATTGGTTTTAAATCTATAGTAAACTTATGTTTAGGTTGGAGTGGGGATAATTTTGAAGTGTCTCAACTTTAGAAAAAGCTATAGCTTTAATAAATAATTACTTATCACTACTCAAAGTAGACATGCTAGTTGATTTGTCAGGCCCAAGGATATAGGGATATTTCCCTCATAATGAAGCAAGTGAAGATGGTATGAAGGATAAAAATAAATAGAGATGGTGGTTGGAGAACTATTTAAAGCATTGATTATATTTAGAACCATAAAGATATTTTCTCCAATAGACTTAGTCATGACTCATCATGCAAAATAAACCCTTGTCTTCTAGTGGATATCTCATCCAATGAAAAAGCTTAAAAATTATTGGGGTAAATGAAGGTTATCTTATTAATAAAGGATTATTCCTAATTAAAGCATGCATATAAAAAATAATTAATGAACTACCACCACATTTATTGATCATTGATGACTCCTCCATTCTCCCATGCATTTTCCCCATCTCTATCATTCCCATTTTACTATATATACAAGATTTTATGCCTTAAAATGGATCCCTCTCTTGGGAATTACTAGACTCTACCAAGATTGATCTGTGTAACCTCTTGAGATAAATAGATTATTGTTTTAGATTTCATTGTTTTGGTATAGTGTGTTAATGTTAGTTTGATTTACATGTGATAGAAATCTCTCCCTGTCAAGTCCTAATCTCACCAAGCTACTAGTTTATCTTGTTATATATATCATGTTTAATGTTTAATGTCATTTTATTGAAGATATAATGTGGATACATTGACTATTTAGTGCCTTAAATTGGTCCTCTCCATCACTTCCCTCATGTTTTGATCATTTGGTGAACCTTTGCATAAAATACTGATGCATAGCAAACATTTAGAGTTGTAGATGTAATCATTTACTTATCTCATTAGTGTTTTTTAGAAATTAAAATAGATTAAATGAACAATAAATTTAGGTGCATCAAAAACATTATCTTATATTTCCATTTTAGTTATCTTTATCCCCCTTTTCACCCCATTAATTATTAGGTTTTAGTGGAAATGTGATAAGTGATACATCAGAGGAGCTAGCCTCATTAAAAATCTTAGAGGTCTGACCCAAGATTAGGTAACCCACAACCTAGGGTCATTCCCATGTTGGACTATATTTTATTAGAGGACTTTAATAATCCTTTACTCAGTTAGGGTGTAATCTAGGTCTACAATAGTTCTTACATGCCCAGTGGGACCAAGATCCAAAAGAGTGGAAATATTATTGGTGTGTCTTTCCTCTAATCAATTTTTAAAAGCAAGCAAATTAGCACTAATGGTGAATCTTAATCAAATATTCTAGTTGTAAGTAGCCCAAGTATGTCTCATTAAATATTTTAATGATTTTTGACATATGAGGTTGATATGAATAGCTATGGTGGATACCCCCATCATTCACCTCCTTATAAATAGTTTTAACATGATCCATACGAGCCTAATCAACCTTACCAATAGTTTTATCAAAGCTATGATGAGCCTTATCACGTTTCTCATGATCCTTATTATCAAGGGCATGGCTCTTACCTTCCTCATGACCCATATTATCCCTACCATGATCTCTAATAGCCTTATTGTGAGCATTAACAACCATATATAGATCCTTATCAATAGTATGGTGATGCATACCAATCCTATGATAACCCTCATAAATCTTATTATCCTCCTTATCATTCCATTCAAGTCCTAAATCAATCCATCTCAAGATTTAATAAAACCATGTTTGGATATGAGAAAGAGATGATAAGCATAGACACTAAGAAGGGATATAAAGAGGAGATATCCAAGCATGAAATTTAAAGATTGAGAGATAATTTTTAGTAGGATAAAGAGGTATGTTCATCTTTGATATGACAAGGTCATTCAAATTTTAGGTCTGATATTTTAGACATTGGAGGTCTAATAATAAACATTAAATAAAGGTTGGTAGTTTATGAGGAACCTTAGGGTCATCATAATCATCATCATGTTCCCATAGAGATGTCCTTTTCCCTTCATGAATTCTAAACCAATGTTTATAATATCCCTCAAAATTCCATTCATACCTTGCCTAATTTTCCTACCTAGAATCTATCTAAGAGAGGCCTCAAAAGGTTGAGCAAGCATGTTTTGAGGAGACTAATCTCCATGTTTCTCAATAGATCATATAGAAGAATTCATCTTTAGTTTTATAGCGAGACATCTCTAGCCAATTGGTTAATGATTTTGAGGCTAATTTATCTAATCAAATTGAGTTTGAAAAGCATCATCTCTAACATTCAATAGCATTTACAAAGGCAACAAAACTGCAAATTTCTTCTTTCCTACCCATAGCAAGAACAAGTGTAAAAGTAGAGGTTTCTAAATCTAAGGTTATGACTTGGAATCAAATTCAACAATCAAGAAAGAAGGAATAAAAATCAAGCATAAGCCAAGATGTTGAAGTCAATATCAAGTAGGAGATCAATCAACCTCCACTCCTTTCTCCTCAAAATCCCAAAACCTTTCCTTCATAGAGATCCATTCAAGAAACAAAGAAATTGAAAGAGGATATGAAGGTGATCCAAGAAGAATAGCTCCATGAGAAAAATCAAGTATCTATGGTAACTTCTTTGGAAATTTTTCATCTCATTGAAAAATTTTAAGGGTATATTATGCCACTCTTCGAGAAAGAGCCTCTCTTTTATGAGGCAAATCAAGAAGATGTAACTAAGGAAATGGAAAATGAAGGTAACTTGAGTGACCAAGATAAAAAAATCATGATTAGGACACCTCTTATCAAAGATAAACATGTTTTATTCTTCCATAATGATGCAAAGATAGAACAAGTGAAAGAGAAAGATGAGGTAGAAGTTGAGATACAAGTACAAGAATACGTACATAAATAAGAGGTTGTTGATGTATAAGATAAATATGTCCTAGTTGGGAAATTTGATGATGTTTTACATGAGTTATTTGATAATACAAAAGTTTCCATTCATATTGAAGGACAAGAGCTTGTAGAAGTATCCAAACACAAGTACTAATTAATAAAATACCATGAAGAACAAGCTAACTTTGAGATTACACGTAGCCATCACCTTGATGTTGAATATGAAACAGTGTTGATTGACCAAACTAAGATATCTATTGGGTGAATATTTTGTCATCAACTAACTGATGACAAAATGGGTATATCAACCATAGTACAAGGAGATTTATGCCACAAAAAGTGTAGGTTTGCCACATCTTAATGAGAATCTCTCCTCTCATCAAGGAGAGGTTCCCTATGAATCGCTTATATGCTAAATAGGTATATATAAGTAAGAAAAAAATAATACTCAGGGTAGTACAACACCATCCATATCTCTTTTTTTAGAGATGATGTCCAAGGAACAAAAGAGGGAAGTCCCAGTCGATGGCTGAAAGCATTCCTCTTCTTTCAGGAATGGTATCTAGCACAAAGCAAAAAATCCCCTGAAGTAATAACAAGGTCCACAAGGAAATCCATGAAAGCACAAAGTCTTTTGTTTCCTCCTTCACTGATTCAAAACACACATAATAGTAGAGTGAAAAAAACCCAAAGTCTTCACCTAAAACTATAATGTATATAAGGGTTACCAAGAAGTGTCTCAATTTCAGCAGAGTTTTTGCTCTCAATTATCCAGAGATCTCTTTTAACAAAAGGGTTCCCTTTATATATAGGGAGAAACCTTCAAAATGGAAAAGATTAAAATATTAAAATATCTAGTCAAAGATGAGTCATCATTGACTTTGAGATATTTTCTAGATTTTTTACATGTAATTACATATTACAAAAGTGCATGTACTTTTACATGACAAAATTACATGAGAAGAAAGAAAGAAGAGAGAATGAAGGAATGATTCAACTCCTATCACCGAACTTCTTCAAATGAGCATCATACATGGTGATAGATGCCTAAATTCCTATACTATTTATCATAATGGTATTTTTGAAGATCACTTTGGCTCTGATTGTAGCATCTTTCAATGTTGTGTTTGCTTTGGCATGACTAGTTAACCTGGTTCTTAGATTATCCAGAGTTAACTAAGTATCTAAGATGTTATCCACAGAAGTCTTTGAAAACACTTTCTCTTCAAAATCCCTTTGGATCATACCTTTGAACTCTTGAATCATCTCTTTTGCTGAAAGAAATTGATTATCTCTAGAGGTGAGATCACAAGGCAATTCCTCTAGTCTGTTCAACAGGCTGGTGTCACTTTTCTCACTAGCGTCCTTGGAAGACTTGAGATCTTCGATCAGCTCTTTAAGTACCTAGATTCTATATATCAGTGATTCTTTGATTTCAACATAGGAATCTTTATTGGTAATGACATTGATTGATACCAAGGTGCGCTTCTTCAAATCCTTCATCTCTACCCACTTGTTAAGATATTTATTTGTATTGTCAATATCTTGAGAAATAAGAGAGACGAGGTCTTCTAAATATGTCCTTATCTTATTCATCTTCTCTATCTTCTTAGCGACCTCTATAAGCAAGGAAATTCCTTGTGTATGCATCTTTTCTATATAATCTTCAAGTACTTTCCCTTTCATGTAGGTTTTCTCTACTTTCTAGATAACAGGATCATCTATGGAAAAGGCTTTTGGGGTCACTACTTCAGGAGCAAAAGTGAGTCTCCTGATTACCACAGTCAATTGTTCTACCTTTTCCTTATAATAATCTTTCATCTCCTTCTCCCTATCAAATTTATGGACCATGATATCCATTGCTAACTGTAGGTCACTTTTTGCACCCTTGTGAGAGACTTTCCCCAACTCAACATGAGAAATGGAATAGTTGCTCATGTCAAAACCTTCTAGGGTTGCATCTTGAGGAGGTTTGGCTATCTCCAAAAATTTGTGCCCCTTTTCCTCAACCATTTTTGAAAGGATCCTTAGTTTCTTAGGGGTCTTAGCTTTCACTGACACTATTTTTCCAAAATCAAAGTCATCTGCAGAGATGGCTTGCTTCTTCCTTTTGGGTGTGAAATTTGATAACCAAGGTGGGAGAGTAGAAGCACTTACCATGGCAATAGTCCATGTAGTTGGTGTTACTAGGGTAACATCTGCACTACCAGTGGGAATAGTAGGCATAGTGGGTGTAACAAGTGAAATTGTATCGGTCGTTAGCTGGTCAATGGTGGAACTTTCTCTGATATTGAAAGAAGGAGATGAGAGACTAGGGATAGAACCTGAGGAGTGAAGGATGTCTCTAGAAGTGCCTTGAGGATCACCAAACATAAATCCAGAAGGAGAGGTAGCTTCAGAAGAAGGAACACTGATGGGAGAAAGAGGTGAAGGAGATGCCATAGGGGATTGAGGTGGTGAAGAAGAAACCCCTGTAAGTGGTTATGCCCCTTCCTGGGGAGATAGAGTCTCAGTTCTCTACTACTCTGTAGGCTTGTCATCTATCTCCATCTGTTCCACTACCTATTCTTGAGTGCTTTGTTCTCCAACCCCCATAGCTGTTGATTCTGGCTCCTTCTCAGTAACCTTTGATTTCTTAGACATAAAGATGATTCTAGGCTTGTGAGGCCTAGACGGAGAAGGAACGTTGCCTTTATTCTTAGTTATATTCTCTACTCTCTTCTTTATTTCTTCCTAGAATTCAGCCTCTAATCCTATGATGAATTCCTTCAATGTGATTCCTTTGGCCACTATCCAATCATTGGTGTTAGCTTATATTGGTTTAAATCTCTTCCTTAAAGAAGTTAATTCCTTTTGGGGCCATTAAATTTGAGGAAGAGGAGAGTTAGCAACTTTATCAGCTAGGTATATGTTGTTAATTATGTTTTTATCATCAACCAAACTAGGGGGAACATCTACAAGCCCTATATATTCAATCTGCTTCAGAGTCAGCCTGTTGTAGTCCATTCTTCTGATCTCTTTCACTGATCTCAAGTCTATCTAGATGTCCTCAATCATGGGCTCATGAAACTGAGTCTTTCTTTTGATCATATCCTTGACACTCTTGTAGTCAAAATTGGACCTCTTTTTGAACTGCTTCATGGTGACCAATTGCATTTCTATCTCCATTACCCTTGCTTTAGCGGTGGTCAAAACTGAGTATCTACCAATCTCTATTGGGAACCTAAAACCTGGCTTCTTAAGTTCCATTTTATTAGTGTGTATGACAATAATCCATCTACACAGCTCCATTAGGACTAATTTGTTAGATGGAAATCTAGGGAGCATGTAGGGATAGCCTTGGAAAAAGCCAACCCATAGATAGCAAAAGGAGGGGAATTTTAAAAACATGTAGCCAAAATCATTGACGACTGTATAGGCTTCATTTGATACTCTTTTATGTTCTATCTGAGGATTGAAAAGGCATAAAAACACTAGGAAGAAGACATCATTTACCCTCTTAAAGTGATAGATTGATCCTTTTAGTGTCAGTTGAGGGTAATATGAATAAATCAAGGTGGTTCTTCTATCTCCCTCTATTGTCAAACTTGAAAAGGTTCACATTGAGGCCATAATGTACACTAAGTATGAAGTTATATAGAACTTCAAAGTAGGAGACACTTTTTTCAACTACTCATGAAGAGCATTGTTGATCTACTCACCCCAGAAGATGACTTGTTTCCCTTATAGAATTATCTTAATAAAGGGATACATCCATTTTTGGAATTGGGAAGAAGATGGTAGACCTCATACTCTTTTAAGAAGAGTAATTAAGTCACCAAATTCTTCTATGAAATCACTTCTCAAAAAATTCCATAGCCATCTAGACAAGTTGGCTCTAGGAGTCTTAAGCCATCTTTTGTTCATCACCTTTTTCGCCCTCTCAAGATCTTTGTCATAATCCTTATATGCCTCAATGAAGTCAATTTTTAGCACTTTGGTAGTAGGAGGTCACATGAAGACTTTATTGATAAATTTGGGGTCCAGTTGAATTATCGTGTTGCCACTGGCATCTGACACTGACTAGGTCTCTCTATTATAGAACTGGTTGCATTGGAGGATGAACTCTGTGTGATGCACTATTACAGGGAAAGAGGAGACTAGATGGATGTTTCTCTTAATGATTCTTTTCATCTCTGAGCTTGAGTTGGTTGCCTTGGTTCTCTCCATGAACTCAGCCATATCCATGTGGCTGAGCTCTATGTCTCTAATGTCATCAACATTAGAAGTGATCGAGGTGATTGGGAAAACACCTTGATACTGGTACTTCATGGCCTTCAACTTTTTTAGAGAAGTTTCAGTCATCGGGATGAGCCTTTGTTGAGAGGGCACTGATGAAGGAGAATCCTTAGGGGGAACTATGATAAGAATCATGATCATGCAATTAGGGAAAAATGGGCAATTTAGGAAAAATGCACGTCGAGTGATCATGACCAAGGAAGGTTACTTGATAGGGTTGAGGTGCGAGTGGGTTGAGAGGAAAAATGGGGAGGAGGTGTGAAAGATAGAAGGAAATAAAATTCTCTAGAGTTAGAGAAAATAGAGAAAAAGGATGCAAGGGCAACAAAATTTGCCACCCTGGCATGTGGAATAGTCTACATGCATAGGCAACAAAATTTGCCACTTGTGCATGCAAGATCAAAAATGTACCAGCGGCAAAATTTGCCACCTATGCATGCTGGGAAGAAAAGGTGTAAGGGTGGAAAATTTTGCTACCCATGCACTCAGGTGTAATGGTGACAAAATTTGCCACCCGTGTAAGAAGGAAAATGCATTTATGGTGGAAAAAAATGCCACCCTTACATGGGGTAGGGAGTCTTGAGAAAGAAGGGAGGGCAATGAAAATCGCTGCCTTGGCATGGAGGAAGAGGATGGATAGCTGAATGGGGAGGAAGGGAAGAGGAGGAAAAAGAAAAACAACAATAAAAAAAAGAAAACCAACAAAAAGAAAACCTAAAACAAAGGAAGAATATGAAATAAAATGCAAAAATAAAGACCTACCTGGAAAATGACGTGCAATGAGAAGTTGAATCCAATGAAAAATGCTTCTTCCCACTTGCAGGATCATCTAGAGGTAGAGGGCAAGAGGAGGATTGGAAGAAATTAATCAAAATTAATCAAAAAGGGATTAAATGGGGCAAAAATCAGCCCCAACCACTTGATGCATGTTGCAATAAATGTCATGTGTGAAAAATGAGGTAGTGTAGGGGTGGCAAAATTTGCCGCTCCTACACTAAAAATTAAAGGACATGAAGGGGCAGTGAAATTCACCACTCCTACATGTAAAGAAGAAAAATGCAAGGTGGAAAAATTCACCGCTCGTGAATTGTGGATGCAAGGGTGGAAAAAAAATTTGCTCCTGGATGGAGAAGGAAGAGAAATGCATTATCGGCAAAATCTGCCACCCGTGCATGAAATTAAAAAAAAAAAAACCTTACTCTGGGAAAAGGGAAATTTGTCCCCTGGTCGCATTAAGACTGTAACAACTTTCACATTTTGGGGAAATCATAACAAAGAGACGTTACGAACTTCAAATGATGCCAGTTGAGCAAACATGAGAACAAGAAAAACTCATCTCAAAAAATGAACCTAGAGAGAAAAAGGCAAAATAGAGAAGTTTCATAGGGGTTGTTCTAAAAAATGAGCTAAGCTGATTTTGGAAACAACAATATCAAAAATATACTTATATCCTCATGATTGTGGTCAAATAATTGATATGCTTGCTTCTGACATTTAGATTGAAGAAACTCTAATTAAACTATAGCTTCATGAGAACAAATCTTTAGATTTGTTTTATTTCTTTCATTAAAGTTATTATTTAATTTAATGTGGTCTCTTACAGGATGAGGAAAGGTAATTCATTAATAAATAAGTAGTTTTTCTCTCAAAATATGACATATTTGAACTTTTTTAATGTGGTTATCAAATTTTCTCTTCAACTTCAGACATCTCTCTACTTTTAGAAGCTGAGGATGAGCTTAAGTTGCCCCAAGAAGCCAAAATATCATATCCATCTCTCTTATAGGTCAACCTTACAAATATGTCAAAGTAGATAGATCAAGATAGTTAATATGTTTATGATCAGTAGTTCATGGTTGAATTAGAATTGAAGTTATTCTTGCAAAGTCCAAAAAATTGGGAGGAGTGTGATTGGGTCTTGGACTCATGTTTATAACTCATGCATCTAAAATTGGTAGTAAAGGAACTAGTTTCTTCCCTAAGAAGACATGAATATGAAAAGTCTCTTAGTTTTATAAGAGATCTATCAAGAAAAAGTAAGCATGTTTCAAAGTTCCAATGTGCACCAGATAGCTTTTTATTTGACCCTGGAGGGAAGCTTGTCACTACTGGTTAGTTTTTCTAGTTTTGTTTTGTTTCAATAAGTTATTGGCATAATTAGTAGTATTTTTATTTTTTGTCTTGTTTTCCCTATTTCTTTGGGTTAGTGGTCCTTGCTTTGTTAGGATAGTTTCCCTTCTATTCTGTGTGTTTCCCTTTAATAAATGCTTTGGGCACTTTGTTTTATTTTTTGTCCTTTTGGTCCTTGTTTTTTTCAAGAGGAGTTATCTAAGTGTTGGCATCTAGTTCTAACTTTAGATCAATATGTTGAACTAGAGTAGAGACTCCATACCCAATAGACCAATTAACACAAATAGTTTGGGTTCTAAAGCATAGCAGGCATGCTTCCTAGTTGAGTCACCAAAGATGTTGGCCAATTTTGGCCCACATATAAAGCTTCTATCTGAATGGATGAGATGAATAGATTTATAGATGGAATGAGTGGTCCGAATATCACATATTACTTTCAAATATTTTGAAACACTTTAAGCAAGATTAAAGTGTAATTTGTTGATCTTTAGAAAATAGCCTAAGAAATAGATATAGGCTTAAAAAGTGAAAATACCAACTAGTTCTCATGATATTTTAAGTATTTATGGGCATGAATTAGGTTACACATAGGCTTATAAGTTCAATTCATCCTTCTAAAGAGATAATAGTTTCTTACACAAGTTTAAAAGAACCATACCATCATAAGCATGTCATGCAAAGATGGACAGATCAAATTGATTATGCATTTAATAAATGCACTTAAGAAATCCTCTCAAGAAAATATACCACATAGACATGGTTTTTTCATGCCTCAAACATTCTCTAAAAATTTGGTATCTTGATGTGCTTGCTATCTCAGGATATAAGCTTTTAAAGTTGGACTTGTAGAGTGAAACATGTATGCAAATATTTAATTTTGAGTTGTGGCAAATAACTATTTCAATTCAAAAGTTCCCAAGATTAATGCATATCCAAAAAGTGTCAAAATTGTGGAAGATCATAGTAAATATAATGGAGAGTGGTAGACTAACAAAGTCAGTGGGTCCCAAAGATACAATGGAGTATATTTGATTATGTAGTCAAATATCAATGATGAGCATCAAGTCAAAAGCTCAGCATGAACATGTAGATGATAAGTGTCAATATCTTAGATACCTAATCAAAGATCCAATGGTGCATGATGATTAATAAGGTTAATGGGTCTAAGTAGATTGATGGTACATAATAAATTGTATAGAATCATATTGATGGTGCGTAATAGGTCAATAAGCAATTAAATATTAAAAATAAATAAGGAGATGCGAAGTGTCTTAATCATGTTAAACTAGCAAAAAATCAATGGTATGCATTTGAGCCATGCAAAGGAAGATCAATGGTGCATGAGAGGTAAAAGAGTCAACAAGATTATATAGAATGAATGGGGAAATTATAGCTAGCACAATTTAAGAAGGCCCAAATCAAGATCAATGGCTAATGTCTAAAGTCAAAAGCCAGGGAATTCATAAATAACAAATGTGACCTAAGGTCGAAATAGAAGCAAGTCCTACAAGGATCATCCCATTACCATTATAACTTTGTTAAACACTATTAAGTTTAATTCCTATAGTCATGATGGTTAATTAAGAATATCTATCATCATTAAAACTTAGATAGGATATTTGGTCGATGACTTAGAACTTATTGACCTATTCTCTAAAATTTACAAGGTTAATCTATTGATTTGTTCATTTCTTTTTTATAAGGAAGCTATGTGACCTGTAGGCTTTGCATCAATTTTTTACTATAAGAAAACCAATAATTAGATTAGTTTTCAATCTATAATAAACCTATGTTTAGGTTGGAGTGGGGGTAGGTTTGAAGTGTCTCTCCTTTATAAAATTTTATAGCTTTGACAAAAAATTACTTACCACTGTTCAAAGTAGATATGGTAGTGGATTTATCAATACCAAGGATATAGGGATCTTTCCCTCATAATGAAACAAGTGGAGATGGCATGGAGGATTAAAAAAAAGAGAGTTGGTGGTTAGAGAATTCATTAGAGCATTGATTTTATTCAGAAACGTATAGATATTTCTCTAACAAACTTAGTCATGACTCATCATGTAAAACAAACCCTTGTCTTCTAGTTGATCTCTCAGCTAATGAGAAATCTTGAAGATTATTGGGGAAAATGAAGGTTAGCTTGTTGACAAAGGATTAGTCTTGATTGGAAAAAAACATGCATATAGAAAACAATAAATGAACTTCCACTACATTTTTTTATCATTGATGACTCTTCCATTCTCCCGTGCATGTTCCCCATCTCTCTCATTCCCATTAGGTTATATATACAATATTTTAAGCCTTAAAATGGATCCCTCTATTGGGTATGACTATACTCTATTGATCTTTGTAACCTCTTGAGATAAATAGATGACTATTTCATCTTTCATTGTTTTTCTATAGTGTGTTAATGTCAGTTTGATTACCATATATGATATAAATCTCTCCCTTATCAAGTACTAATCTTACCTAGCTACTAGTTTATCTTGTTATGTAGATTATGTTTATTGTTTAATGTTATTTGATTGAATCTAGAATGTGGATACATTAACTGGTTAGTTTTTTAAATCAAGCCTCTCCATCACTTCCCTAAGGTTTTAATCACTTGGTGAACCTCTACATGAAATACTGATGCATAACAAACATTTGGAGTTGTAGATTTAGTCATTTACTTATCTCATTAGTATTTTTTATAAGTTTAGATAGAGTGGATTAATAATAAATTTAGGTAAACCGCCAAAATTAAATTATATTTCCTTTTCATTTATCTTTTCCCCCCTTTTCACCCCAATAATTAGTAGGTTTTTGTAGAAATGAGCTAAGTGATACATTAAAGGAGCTAGCCTCATTAAAATTCTTAGAGTTTTGACCCAAGATTAGGTAACCCAGAAACTAGGGTAATTATCATGTTGGACTAGATTTGAGTAGAGGACATGAACAATCATTTGCTTAGTTAGGATGTAATCTAGGTCTACAATAGGTACCATTGCTCTTATGTTGGAGGTTGAAGTAGGATTGTATACATTAGAAAGCCTATTCAAGTTAGGCTATTATTGACCTCTCCCTTACCCATATTGTTGACCATATTATTGATAATAAGGGTAAGGTTTTTGATTCACACCATGTTATAGATTAGATTTCCTAGTTTTAGCCTTTAAGGCTTAATATCTTTCCTTCCAATCAATTGTCTCTTCTACCTTATTAGGAGTATTCCTTAACTTGGCATTTTAATTAAGGAACTTGAGCAACATTTGGAGTATCAGTAGACATATTAGGTAGAAGAGGCATAGACATTTTTGGAGGCAACTTCCCATCTTATATGAGGCCATTATCAAATCTAATGGCAATGTCATATGCCTTATGTAAGGTGAAACCACCCATGGATTGTATCATAATGTCTATGTTAGTGTTAATGGCCCTCAAGAATACATAAAACACAAATATAATAAGTGGTCTCATGGGAAGAGGCAATCTATGTTAATTCTTTTGGAATCTATCATTAAAATAATACATTGTCTCCTTGGGGGATATTTGAATTACATTGAGTTCATGAATGAGTGAAGTATGATCACTCCTATTTTTAAACCTTAAAGTTAATAGATCTCCAAAATCATCCCAAGTTGTGATACAACCATAAGATAAATTCCTATACCATTTAAGTGTTTTCCCTCTAAGGTACATGGCAAGGAGTCTAATGGAACTGTTGTCTTCATTAACAATGTGAAAACTAAAAAAAATTGAGAAATTCATAATGTGATCACTATGAGTGACTTGACCTTCACTATTGAATTTAGGAACACTCTATGTAGCATTAGGGGGAATGCCATCATATGCATCAAGATAGATAGGATTTATATTATTAAAGGTTGGGAAGGCATGTTGCCTAGCCATGTTCTCTTCAAGTTATTCTTCACTTTATTGGTATTATTGGATATAAAATTCCTCTTGTTCTTAAAAGGGAAAAATAGGTTAAGGATGTTGAAATTTAAGGGAAATTTCAAGTTGAATAGGTGGATTGATGGGATTGAAAACTCAAACTCTACTAGAATATGACCTAGTAAGTACCATGAAGTATGAGCACAAAGATATGATAAAATAATTTTATAAAACTATATTTTACCTTGAATGGAGTCACCAAATGCTCAGTAACACACCATATGCAACTATGATGTTTTTATGTCTAGCATTCATGTTGACAAGTTGTATTTAGGATAATGGTCCCACCGAGTGTGCTGAAATTGTTATCACCAAATCTCACACCATGGAGGAGGTTTTTCAATCCTACTATAATATTTGGGAAACATTATAATACCTCTAAGCCTATGGGTTTCCTATTGTAGAGGTAGATCTCTAGGTTTAACGGCTAACTCCCTAGATTAATCCTTAAGTGTTTATCACCTAAACTAACTAATTGCTTATGTGAAAAGGGGTAGAAATATACATTAAATTAAACTAATATAAAGGGGTGGTACACCAAAAATACCTCTATAATATCATCATACTCTTTCACTAAGGGAAAATAATAATAACAATAACTTCAAAGTCCTAGAATACTCTAACATTAGTATTTCAATATGGAGGTCATAAGCATAAAACTAATCAAGGTAAGTGAACCAAAGGTCAGTTGTAGACACTAAGGATATTTATACACTTAAATAGATCCAAACACACTACCTACACTCCATATGACTTGTTATAATGATAACTTCTTGCACCAAACATGAGAGGATAAAGAGAAGCAAGGATATAAGCTTATCACTAGACCTCACCATACACAACTTCACACACTTAGACAAGATTTTTTTAACTCAAAAATAGATTTCTTGTATTATTAAAAGGAAAAGTAAAGCATCAAATCATTAGGGCTTTGTCATACTAGGTGTGTAATTAGCATACAAGATCTAAAATGGCTATCATTTATAGAATGTGTGAGAGGAGAGAGAAGAATGAAGCTCAAAAGTCACAAGATCAAGTGTCAAAATAAGATAGAGAGATAATTATATTTGTATTATAATGGAGTATGAAATATACCATGAAATATCTCTTTGGATAAATTTCCCTTAGAAGCATCAATCTCCTCAAAACTAATGTAGGATACTCTAAGCTGGCTTCTTGAAATTCCCTTCATCATTAGGCATCTCTTGAGCACTCCAAACCAGACTAGGAATAGTTGACACATATGAATTATGAAGGGGGGGTTATAAATAGGCTTCAAAAAACATTAGATTTGTCCCTAATTTTTAGTCTTATTCTAGACAAGTTTTCTCATCATATGCAGTCACCATCACTAGCTCTACAGGTATGTCTTCACATTTGGCACCAATATGGTCTTTAGTTGTTCAATAAAATCCATACAAGGGGTGTTATGACACATTTTAAGAGTCTTATTATCACTAAATCCATCAATTAGACCTTCAAATTCCTCCCAATTATACTTATCACTTTCTCACTTGGTGGTCACCCTCCATTCTCATTGTATTCCACATACTACCTGAAGTAAAAGATTTAATAGAGGAATTTATGTGCTTTTCTGAGGAAAAAAATGGGAATGAAGAGTAATATTAGGTCCTAATTTACCTTCCCTATTTATTCTCATCCTTCAAATATGCTTTGAACCTATAGAACACATAAAATATATCAATAAATCTTATTATGCATCATGTTCATACAAGTAGGATACCAACCAACTGGATGAGATGGATCTTAAGAGAGTCCTCTACAAGTAAAAATCACTTTATTAACCAAAATAATCCTTTTTAATGCATTTATATCCACTTATTTCCCATTAGGTCAAGAGCAAGGGTTTTAGAGGGTTTTAGGATGTTTTGACCCTTAGGGATTATTCTTAAAAGTTAGACATTCAATCTATGAAAAAATATTACTAAAGGCAACTTCAAGACCTCTTCCAACATTTACCAAGTGCTTGGGTATCCATGCAACCATTCTGTACTAATTGTGAGATTTTTAAACTAGCCCCTCAAACTTGGGAGTGTATTTTGCATACCCTTGAGCTATTCTTAAGCCAAAAAATGAATTTCTTATGATTCCCCTTATAGATCAAAATCTATACACAACCTTATACCTCCGTCTAAATATCATCAAGTGTATGGGAAGGTTTATATTTCCTTTTCAATGAGATTGAGTTCCCCTTAGGGATTTAGGCCTAGTCAAGGCCTAGTAGGCCTATCTTTACTTATATTAGTTTAGGACACTAGTTTATGTCAATGTTGTTTTCATGGCCCTATACACCTCTTTCCACCCTAAATAAAATTATTCACACCCTCTTTTCCATGTTCTAATAGCTCCCAACTCATTTCTTCACTATTCACTCAACCAACCTATACTTTTATCTCTTTGGGAGTGCCCTCTATCTGAGATAGAGTAGAGGGTACTTCCCCTATCATCCTAACTAATGTGATGTTATGAAGGGATACACTGGGTCATGAGGACCCTCTGTACTATTTTTAAAGACTAGACACTACTTCTATCACCCTCAACACTCAAACTTCCTAAGATAGACTTTCAAATAGTGATTGCATAGAGACCCTAGGTTAAGATTATATGTTGGAGATTAAAATAATTTGTACTCAATTTCCTTGTTCTTAACTTATCATGAGGTGGATATTACCATTTTGGAGTTATTATAAAACATGTTCATTATCCCATCTATTAACTTTCTCAATGTACACTCTCCATGACTAGGCATTATCTGTAGACTACGTGATTGTATGTTGACTGTAAATGCATGTTTTTGGATCTATTTTGTAGGTGTCTTCCATGTTAATATATTGTATCTCATTCTCCAATATCTCCTTTAAGTCTTTTAATATCTACTTCTAGTCAAAACATATTCATCTTAGGTCTAAGACCAAACCAATAGTCAAACTACAAACTTCCATATGTCATCATTTTATAGTCAACTCTAAGTGCCTATTCTAAATATAAAAAGAGACCCTATAGGTTGTAGTCTGAGTCTAAACCCTTGTACTCCAACCCTCTTAACTATAACTTAAGATCACAATATCACCTATATCCAAATGGAGTCATTTTACATGAAGATAAGCTTTTATCATGCCATTGGTTGACTGTAAGGTTATTTAAAACTCAAAACATTGTAGAGAACACTAACATTCAATAGTGAAATAATGCATAAGATGGAGGCTTCATCCACACTACCTCTTGGAAAAAACACTCACTTTATTTTCAAGGTAGTGTTTATATGACTGGGTTGTATGATGGAAACCACTAGATCAGTTTAGACCTCTGATATTTCATTATGGAAGGATAAAAAGAAAGGTTAAAACCCTATTTCAAATAATTTAAGGTAAGGTATCCCTTAAGTCACTTTATCCAACTTGTGGAGGGTTAGAATAGGTCTATTTCTTGCCTTATGAATCCATCATTATTTTTATGGTACTATTCAATGTTTCAAGACCTCAACTAAGATGAAAACAAACTTTAAACACCTCTTATTCAACTATCCACTCCTTATGGACCACATATAGGTACACATACAGTATATAGGACTATGAAGGTAAGGTGTAAACAATTAACACAACCCATCCTAATCCATTTGAATATATCAAACTTGATTTCTCACACCTTGAGACTTCTTAACACTTTTAAACCTTCACGTTTGACCTTCATGACTTTTCAAGGATCTTCCTTTACCTACCTATAGGTGGGTATTACAAGAAATTTTATTGTACATGTTTTTGACTCTATTATTCATCAATATATCACTTTGTGGCCACATCTTCATAATAATATATTTTTCACTATTAAGTGAGAGATCAAAAAATAACATGTCTACTTACATTTATATCATTATTAAGGTCAAATAAGGATACAAGCTTTTGTAATTGATGAAACTATCTAAAAACTTGAAGGTGTCTCTCATTAGCAAATTGAGATGATTCTGCTCATCAATTCTCTTCCGCACATTTAACCAAGGATATAAACTATGAGATAATAATGTATACATTTCCTAAATACACTTTCATAAATTGGTTTGTATGAACCAATGAAAATAGAAGAGAAACCTATAGTGTAAGGGGATGAGCATGCACAAAAAGTGACTAACACTCTTAGCATTGGTTCATAAATCTTGCTATACCAAACATGTAAATCTTGACATTAATTTGAATCAAACAAAGGGTAATTTCATCCCACAAGATCATTTGACCAAATTCATCTCCTATTGTCTATAGTAAACCAAAACCAGCTAATCATTCTTACATGACAAGAACAGCGATGGAGGAGAAGAGTAGTTTTAGGCCATTTTGATATCTTTAGGACTAATCAAGCATGGAAATGAGTTCAAAGGAGCTGAAGGGTCACTAAAAATCCTTCCATGTGTGCCAAAACTCCTATAAAATTTGTAAAATAAACTAAAACTACTCAAATTGCCACTAATCTTCTTGTTCTAACTTTGCTCCTATATTTTGTTAGTTATGAAATACCTACTCTAACAACTAACTGACACATGGACATTGGAAGATACTTTAGAAAACTTTTCCTTTTATGAAAATCGTACAAACTTCATTAAACTGCCTAAACATGACCTTAAGAATGGCATAAGACTATTTAGGATAAAAATGACTATGACAATGATAATGACACATAAAATAAAACCTCATTGGGACTATGGTACTCCTTATAATACCCCTATATAAGTTTTATAATATAGGGGGTTAAATATTTTGACTTGTGGTCAAAATAATCAACAATACCACTATGTGCCAAGTTTTTCAAGGAGATCAGACTTATCATCACACAAGGGAGGAGTATAAGTATGGGGTGAGAATTTTAAATCTATTAACTCTCCACCAAATATAAACACAAAGAGGTACATACTATAAATCACACACAAGATCCCCAAAGCTATTATGAAGCATTAAGCACATATAATAATGAGTGTTCCCAAAAAACAAAGGAAGATCCTAAATAATTAGAATAGCCAAGCACATTCTAATTACTACATTAATCATATGAAGTAAAGCACATTATCAATATTTTAACACTAACATACATTTATAAAATGTAGGAATTACTAGATAACATCTGTATAAACATAAACACCATTAAAAGAGTAGGAAAACTTTCATTAATTTTAATAGTGTTTGGTTACATAAAAAATACTATCCCTTTACAAAATAAAATAAAGTTTCTTGTCTATGAGAGATGGGGTACATATTTAAGTATCATAGAATCCCACTCTAGGTCACCATGGTCTAAAATGGTTATAACCAAATTATACTATAAAATATCTCATGTCCCCAAATAGATGAAACCAAGTCCTTAGGGCCTACCAGAGATGAATCATGAGGAAGTTGGAGGGGGGCCCCCCTTAACTTCTTGGGACACACCTCCTAAACTACCAACATAGTTGTCACTAATTTAAACTCTTGGTCTAGCTTAGCTAGATTCATGGGAGGCTCTCAAAATATCACCTTAGATTGGGCCAACGACTCTCAATGTAGTTGGAGTGGGGCCTCAAGGGAGACTTTTACCTCAGACACTTGGCTAATACTCACCATGGATTAGGCTGAGAGTTCTAGAATTGCCTTGGCCCCAACCTTATTGTCTTTTACCACTTTTATTCTCATGACTTGGTCAAATTGATCTAGGTAAACATCAAATTTCCCTCTATCTATCAAGGTTTCATCTAGATGGAACAACACCATGATATTGACCTCTTTGAAGTAAGTTAGTATTCATTCATTTCCCTCCTCTAGAGACTCTATGATCATCTATGACACATCTAACCACTCCTCAATCTAGGCTCTCATGTTCCTAGCATAATTTTGATATAGATTTAGATCTAAGAGAGGCATGAACTTGAGCTTCAATAACATGCCTTTTTGGAGAATCATAATGAGCCTTTTACATTTTCTATCCATGTGAGTGATTCTCTCCAAGTATGCATGTGTGTGTTAGAGTTGTTATTTGCTCATGGTTAGTGTTCTAACCACTTCCCCAAGGTTGTAAAGAGTTTTACAAGGGACTCTCTCACTTTTAAAATTAATTACATAGGAAAATTTCTCCTCACCTATGCTTTAAGTAATTTCAATTCCTATTACAATCTTCCATGAGTTTTTTGGTAAGGTCATGGGTGTCTCAGAGTATATATATTGGGTCCTTAGCTAATTTCTCTTCTCCACTAGGTGTCTTCATTTTAGTGAGGGAGAAGAGATCATTTTTAGTTCTCTATACCATAGGGTTCCCCTCCTAAGTGAAGGTTTTCATGATCACCCTTTTCATGTTCTTGAATGCCCTATCAAATTACCACTCAACATATAGATCTCCATGGTAGATCATTTTATGGTTTATGTGCTCATGAGTACTTGATGGGTCTGACCCAACTTGATCACACAAATGTCTAAAAGGTGTTGGAAATAGGAAAAAGAGGGGTGAAAGTAATCAAATTTGTAGTTGGATTCTTGGGAGGAGGAGGGAGATATTAATTGGAAGGGATGATGGAGGAAAGGAGTAGAGGTGGAAGAGGTAGGGGAGTGAAAAGAGGGATCATGAATGGGGAAGCCTAAGTGAATAATTGGGATCACCAATAGTCATTATCTATGTGGATGTGAGGACCAACAGCTCATATGAGGGGTTTTTTCAATAAGGATGAGTAAATTGTTTGATTAAAACCAATTCCTTGAGTCCCTAGGGTGATGGAAAAGGTGGACTAGGGAACCATAAGAGGGTTAAGTTGAGTAGAGGGTCAAGAAAGACCAATTGATTATTGGATAGGAGGTTGTAAAGGAGTTAATTTTGATTTATTCTTGGGCCTCTTTCTTGGGTCTACTATAGCTGAGGCCATAATAGGACTAGTTGATGCAACAACTAGAGCTTGGTTGGTGGGCATTACAAAAGTTACCATTTTTACAATTTTAGGTGTTGAGTTTGGGATAATCTAAATCACAATGGTAGGAGGGGTTGGTATGGGGATCATTATTGGATATATTTGAGAAACTAAAGGAGTGGTTGTAGGGGTAATAACATAAGGAATCATCATAAATATTCATATAGGTACACTTATCATTGGGGTGGCCATTTGGATTGTCATGGTGGGGACACCTAGGGATGTCCATACTATATGAGTCCCTAATGTGGGAGCTAACTGGGTAACCATCACATGTGTTATCACTACTAAATTTGGGGCAGTCATCATCTCAACACTCCCTAAAACTATAGAATTAATTGAAGTGGAGGATAGATATCACATAGCTAAGGCACTTGAAGACCAAAGAGGAGGTGTGAGTACTCTTATGGAATAAAGATGATGAGTAGGATGGGGTGGTAAATGAGAATATTGAGCATGGATAAATCCAAGGGGGCTTGAGATAAATATGGATTGGGTGAGACTAGAACTAAGGAAGGGTCCACTCAGAAAGGCCTAGTGGGAAATGGTAAACTTGGGGTTACCCCTATAGGTTACATATGGATGATACCATTAGAAAAAGGTATCTTGAGTGACACTTGTTATTGATCCTATTCAAATATCACTTCAAGGTTGATTTTGAAGTGTAGTGCCTATGCCACCTATAGTTGAGTGACTTGTGGTCATGGAGGTGAAAGGGTTAGTGCAATAGTTGAAGGGGTCAAACGGTAAGGAGATGAAGGTGGTGGTATCCTTTGTATGATATTTTTAGTGATACAAGGATTAGTTTCTTATATTCCCACCCTAGAATAAATTAGTGTAGTCCCCAAGGGTGGTTATGGTAGAGATGGTCATAGGGGTAGTACCAATATTTCTTGCATGTTTGGCCTGTTTTAGGCCTATTTTCCCTTCTTTGCATGGAGTCACACTAGTACTTCATTGTTATTGATTGGTTTAAGGTGAACCTCATTATCCTTATTGGGTTCATGATGGTAAGTGATATTGATTTGGTACATGTGTTTTTCCACATGAACATGGATGACCCTATGAGGATCATATTCTCTATGCTCAGCCCTTCCCAAGTTGTAAGAATATCTGTTAGTCTCTATCTTCCTTAAAAAAAGGTGTATTCTTAAATTTTCAATGTTAGATGATAATTATGAAGTCTAAAAATGTTTTCTATCGATGATTAGCTAATAACCCCATGATGCCTTCAGCTAGTTGGTGAGCAATTTATTAATTGATAAGGTAATCTAGGACTTAATAGGGAAAAAGAAGAGGGGCTTTATGGATGCCTTCCACCTAAATGATGATATGGTCCTACTAGTACTAGTAATCCCTAATGAGTAAAATCATCGCTCTTATTTCATTTTAGAGATAATACATGGGCCTCTCATTGATTATTTGATAAACCACAAGGTATAAGTAATCACAAATGTCCTAGATCTATTTTTAGTAGTGGTGATTATATAATTTTTAGAACATGATACGAACTACGGATCAATGTTGAGCCACTAAACTAAAGGGTGGTGTTGAATACATCCATAATGTATGACAATATTTATAATTTCCCTTTAGTTCAAGCCTCTAATATGGCCTTGATGAGGTTAAAGTTAATCACACTTACCAGGTTTGGGATCTTTTCTCCTTTGAATATTATGTTGAGCAATTGTATCCATAGGATTTTCACTTGTGTGTTATCTCTAGCCCTGAATAGGTAATTTAGAAGAAGCATCCCAACATGAACTCCCTTTTGGAATAGATGAATGGGGAAAGAGTCAATATGCTCTATGTCAATCCATCAATCTTAGTCAATGGCCTAGTCTTTAAGGACCTCATATATATTATGGCTATTAGCCCATGCATCCACCATGCTATAATTTTGGGTGATGTTATAATTAGGGAGGTCATATTATGCTTATAATTATCCCTTGATATTTCTATAATTAGTTTCATTGAATTGGTTATAATGCACGTAGAAATCCATAATAAGCTGATGAAGAGGTTTATGTAGGGTAAAACCTATGGTTTGGTTATGGCCCTATGTAATCTTGACTTGACTAGTGATGTGAGATCATCAAGGTACTAAATATCATCATCATCCTCTGAGGTGGGTATCTACACATCTTCAATTACTTTGAATACTTTGTTATAGTGATTGAATGGTACCAGTTTAGGTAAGAAGGTGGTGTCCCTATACTCATGTTCATCCTTGGGGATGGAATATGATGCAACCATTTTATGAGGGTTAAGAGTCTCTTAGCACTAATTTTTGGGTGATCATGCTCAAATATATTCAAAGTATTGATAATGCAAAGTTATAATGCACAAATGATTCTGAAATCCATTACAATTAATGTTACCATGCCAAATTGATTCTGAGCCAATCCAAGCCACAAGCCAAAGGTGCCAAAGAGAAGAGGAGATATCCAAGCCTCCTTTAATGAAGACTTCATGAGCACAAGCTAAGCAAGCCACTACAACAAGCATTTTAGAGCATCCAAAGAAGGTAAAAGAGGGTTTTTTTGGCATTTTAGCTGTGTTTTATTCATGTTTTTTAACTAAGCTCTCCCTAGTGTCTAGTCCTAGAGATGTTATTCTATTTAGTGTGTTTCTTTCATTTTGTTTTCATTTTGAAAATAACACCATACTAACCATCCTCTCTTGAGTTAAATTATTATTTCACACATATGGCATGCCTAATGGGACCAAATGCATCCCACACATGAAGATCATTTTGTAGCTTAAAATCTTCATTTGGATCATTAAAACTCTTGCAAATTGATTTTCTAACTTTGTTTTGCCATTTTCCTTTGTCACGAGTTTACACAATAATCGATGTTGGTTAGTAAAACTAACATTTATTGGATAAATATCATCATTCACATTGGTATAATTGATGTCAGTTAGATAACCATCATTGGTTAGCTAATGTAACCGTTATTAGTTATATAACTAAGGTCTATCACTATGTTTTTATTAAAATAGAGACTTGAGAGATCTTTTTTTTAAGTTAATTATTTCAAACCTAAAAGAGATTCAAGGCTAAAGGACATGATAACATTTTTTTTGCAAGACCAAGCTTGACATTTGCTAAAAACATGTTTGGATCACCTTTTGCATGCTTAAAAATCAATTAGGAACCTTGTTTTGGTGTTTAAAAAAAAATTAGATGTTTATGGTGAATGTTTTCAAATGTTGAAACTAAGACCAAGGGGTCAAATGAACACCACCTCATTTTCCAATTGGGATTAAAAATGAACTCACCTTTTCAAGCTTTTTTTATTCACTTAGTTGTTTAAATTAAATTTTTGTTTGGAAAAAAGAGGGATGTTACGTGTATGCTCTTCCATTTGTCCCCTTTAAGGAACCCTTGGAATCAAAAGTGACATTCCTATTGCAAGTAGCCTATTCCAAGGCTTATAAAGAAAGTAATCTAAAGCACTCCCCAAAAACTCATCAAAGTTTAGGTGACCTTGAAAACAACCCTAAAGTCTTTCTACTTTCATGTTTTCTTTGTATTTATGAAAACTTATCTTGCAAGGGGGACTTCATCACCTCCCATGAGTTCTTTAGGGAAGGTTTGACTCAGGGTTTCATCCCCTAGCATTGAATTCACTACTCCTTCTAAGTTTCACATGATACATATCTACATTTGGACATCACACTACACTGAGTGAATAACAAGATGTAGTGGTTGTAAAAAGGATTATACCTTTTTACAACTAGCCAATATCACAGTCACCCAATTTCCATGCTTGTATTTTGCATCATTTGACATGAAATTAATTATGAAATTTATTCCCCTATAAAATTTCAAAATCTTTCTAGTTTATTTAACCCCACATAGTTATACCCTTGTTAGGATTTGGACGATTATACTTAGTGTATTTTAGTCATTTTTGAATGCTATGTTTTGAGACTAAAAATTGTTTATTTGTTCATAAGCCATGTCAAAACAATGTATTTGATTTGAGGAGGGTATTTTTATGCTACCCAAATCATATCAAACCATTTTTGCCTTTGAGTCTTTTGAAACATAGCATTGATCACATCATTCAAGCATGCTTATGTCGTTAGGCTACTGAATTTATTTCAATATTTGGTTACCATTGTATCAAAAACCATTTGTTACAAACTATGTCATGTATACCATTTGGACTTTAATCCTAGTTTTTAATGTTTATTTTTCAATTAGCCTTCTCAATTTTAGATTCAAACATTGATTGATTTTTATTTAGGCCTTAATTTGTGGGGCTGACACATAGATCTTTCTCTTATGGATTGCATAACTTTGGTTAATCAATTACCCAAATTTGAAAACTATTGATGGTTTATTTGTTTAATGCCTATTCTCATCATTATTTGTGCCTTTATTTAGGATAAAATATCATTTCTCAAAGAGCCTTTTATCTTATGTCTTATACCAACTGATCATGTTTATGTTTGATTCCATGTGTCGGGTCTATGTCAAAGTTGTTTCCAAACTTGTTAAATTAAATCAAATCACATCTACCTTTGTTTCAAGTCTAAATTTTTATGTCATTTGGATAAAATTCCTATCATATGCCTATTTTTTTAGCCTAGATTTTGACTCCATGTTTGGACAAAAGACCTAGTAAATCAACTTTTCCCTTCCCTAGTTTAGACCTTGTTTAGAACACTTTAACCTAGACCTTTGACATGCTAGTTTTTATTTAGACACTTGACCTTTTTTGCATATAACATTTGACATTTGACATTTGATGTTAGATTTTTTTATGCCAAGTCTTATCATAAATCATTTTGGAGATACAGCTTCACCCCTTCGACTAAGTTAGACCAAGTTTGAATCATTTGTCCTTTGGATAGTTTTTTAGAGTTTGTATAACTCTAAGCCTTTTTATTTCAAATATTTCATCATTTACATGTATATGTATTTCTACACTTATGATGGAGTCTCTTATAATCCAAATTATGATATAATGGTCACACAAAATCCCACTAGGAACCCCTATAGAGAAAGATTTTCTAAGGAGTTTTATTATTCTCCCTACAATACTCCATATGAGGAACATAGTCATAATCCACAAAATCCAAATCAAGACCTTGATTGGCATGAAAAGGCTTGTGAAGAAGACTTTGAAGACCTAACTATAGATAATGTTATTTTGGATATGAATCCATACCCTCTTTTCAATAATAAGTACATGGAACATAGTTAAGAACCAGCTTATGAGCCAACTCACAATTGGGATGATATGGTTTATGAGGAAGACTTGGATGCTTTGGCTTATGTAAGTAATCAGGCTCCACCACATCATAAAATTTCTATTCCAAGACCACAATGTCATACCATTTCCATACCAAGACCTCATACTTTAGTTTGTGTGAGCAACCAAGTTCCGCAATGCCTAACCATTTCTATACCAGGACCTCATCCTTTGGTTTGTGCAAGCAATCAAGCTCCAAAACTCCCCTTCATCATTCCAAGACCTAGTCCTTTGGCTTGTGCAAGTAATCAAGACCCATAATTCCTTATCACTACCATCTTAGGACTTTATCCTTTGGCTCATGTGAGCAATCATGATCCCTAAGGCCCTACCATTATCCAACCACAAGTCATTCCTCATCTAGTACCAATCCCATCTAAACCTCAACCCATCCAATCATTTGAAGACCAAGATATGTTCAAAATTGGTATTTTATAACTCATTGGAAACCAACACAAAGATAACCAACTAATCCAAGATGTTTTTGTTGAACCAACCACTTATGATAAGTTAACCTGTGATGAATCACCTATAGATCCTATACTAGTTATTAAGAAATCACACACTGACAAGCTAGTCTTTGTCAAGTCACTTCTTAATGATTATAACCACTTTTGGGAAAATAATTACCTTGACCATGTGCCTATTTTTCAATAGCCTCCTATTGACAAGACAGACTCTGAGAAGTTGTCTCTTGACCTATTTCCCATCCTAGAGGAGTCTCACTTTGATAAACTAGTCTTAGTAGAGCCCATCATGCCATTAAAGGTTGTTACTTATCCAATACTAAACATTCAAAAATACATCATTATAATAGATTACCCATCAGATGAAGAATCAAAGTTAGAATTAGGTTCTATTCTTGAACCAACATTGGATTTACCATCAAAATTTGAATCAACATTAGTCTCAACATCAAATTTAGAGTCCCTTAAGTTAAAATCAGATTTAGAAAAATAATATGTTCATGGTTGTTATAACATTGGTTGTGCATGCCTTAAAAATCAATTTAAATACATTTTTGATCCTTCTATAGTTCTTGAGGATGAGTACTTTAGCTTTGATACAAGTTATCCTAGTATATTCTATGAGAATTATGAAGCCTCTCCCTACTCCATTACCATTCTACATGCTATTACCATCAACCAAAATAGCCATATTATTGACATTCCATCTCCCACAAGTGTCGATTGGGATCTAAAAAATCACACTATTGAATTATATCCCTGGTGACATAGTGATTGAAGAAGACCAAGGAGGCTAAGATCACATTCATATAGTAGAACACTCTCTTAGTGAAACCTTTTTGGAGGTGCTAGGGGACAATCAAAGTTAGAACTTAGCATCTTCTAGTGAAACATTTTTAGAAGTGCTAGAAGAAAATCAAAATCAAAATCCAATGTTCATTAGTGAAACCTTATAAAAGGTGCTATGGGACAATCAAGACAAATTCATTGGTGAAAACCTCATTGAGGCACCAATAGTTGAGAACAAAAGTTATTCACTATTAGATGAAGAAAAAATCAAAGATCAAATAAAAATAACTTCCTATCTATAGCCTAATCAGATGGTAACTACTCTAAGGCACAAATAATAGAAAATTTTGATGGTCTTATTGAGATAACAATTCTTTGGCCCCACCACAACCAAAGTTATGTTGAATCTAGCATCAACAACATTATGTGTGACTAAAAGTCTTGATCTTCATTTGTCTCCCCACCATTACCCTTTCCATTAAAATTGACCATTCCATTTCACAATCAAACCTACCATCCATTATTTTTCCTTATTTACCATCCATTACCACACTTTCCTTTGTAGAGGCTACAATGATACCTTATCTTGATGTTTGAAGCAATCAAAATCAATAACCAATGAAGATCACAAAAGCATTCTTGACATCCAAATCTATAGGACATTTTTGATAGAGTAGCTATTCAAATGAGGTGTGGGATAGTAATTAACATGACCAAGTATTCGATTTGTATCATTTGTTGATTATGATGTGCATCTCCCCATCAGTAGGAACAACAGAATCAAAAACCATACCCAAGACAAAAACATGTACCATATCATTTCACATCACCATGCCCATTTGCCATTATCACAGATCTTTCCATTCACCCCATAACTTGGGGCAAACCTACTACCATTTTATCCAATCTATCCAACCAATAATTATCCTTAGTAAGACCATACCATCCTATTATTCCATTTATATCTAGACCAAAGCCTATTTTTCAATCATCCTACCCAATCCTATTTTGATCTTGGTTCATTTGCTTCTTCCTACACCTTATGTGAGAGGATTCCAATCAAGTTTCAACAATAAATAAAATATATGTTTACAATTATATTCTATGAAAGTAGTGTGACAATTGATTTGGTAAGGTATCTTTCATTTTCTATCATGTATCAAGTTTGTTTATGTGAGCCTGATTATAATCACCTATGGGCAAATCAGTGTTTCACCAATCTTACTACTAATTATAACCACCTAAGGTAAAATTAGTATCATTAACCTATGCCATTGTATCCTATTTATAACTACCTATGGGAAAATTAGGGGCAACACTTATTTACCATGAATTGTCACATCACCTTACCATTACTATTTTCATTTGACTAGCCATTTTCTAGATTTGAGAACTTGTTGGGACCTAGTTGGTTTTTCCTCACCTTTTATGTGGATGGAATTACTATGAATTGAGGTCATTTTAGGACTATGTGGATCATGCTCAATTCATGTTGAGATCACCTCAGTCCCCCTTTCCATATGCTCTCACTATTTTGTGAACAACCTAAGCCAAATACTCTCATTATTTTGTGAGTATCTTGTCATTCTCTAATTAGTTAAGATACCTCAAAAAACCAAAAATATTCATAAAATTTCAAAAATCCAAGAACATTTGTCCTATCTAAGCCTAGTCAGTTATCCTCAATCTACCTTTCTAAGGCATGGTCATTATTAAGATGCTTTCTTTTGCTTTTGTTTTCAATATTTCTATTTGTTTGTTTATTTCAAGTTATTTGTTTGTTTATTTTTATTTTTTTTTGTTTGTTTGTTTGTTCACTTGCTTGTTTTTTTGTTTTTTATATTATTGCCTTGACTGAGTCTATATGTGTTCATTGGGTGATTCTTTGAAAACATTATTGTTGAGTCCATCCATATTCATACGTCAATATTGTCATCATGGTTTTTATCATTGGTAAATTATTTTCAAGTGTTTATTGGATTGGGATTTAGTCCGTATGCATATTTTAGCCAAGTCTTCATGGTTTTCTATCATGATGCCTACCATCACATGCTACAGCAAAAATCAGCTTCAAGAAGGTCTATAATCAATGGAGCCATACAAGTTTCTCCTTGGTACCTTAGCAAATCCTTCCATCCCACTCTTGATAAAATCAACCCATTGCCCATTCTAGTTATATCATTACAAATAAAGATGTGTATCTCCTCATTGGTAGGTACAACTGAATCATTTTCTATTGATAAATCTTATTGTTCTATTCATCTCTTTCATCTTTTTTCACCCACTCATCTTTAATCTATATTCTAGGTTATATATTTGAGTTATGCTTGATAATCATCCCTAACTAGGGCACAATCATCTTTAACCATTCTAAGTTTGCTTAATGATTATAAATACCTATGGGCAAATCATTATTTTGAATTTTATTCTTAATTATAACCACCTTTGGGTAAATCATCATCATTTTTACATCAATGCAACCAAGCATTTTCTCATTTGGATAAATCTCAACCACAGATTATTTTTACCTTTCTTCTTGTTTATTTTTAAGGGACCATCCATCAACATATGTGACAACCACTCCCTCAAGGGGGCATCATCATAGGCTTCCCAAAACCATTTGGAGCTTTATTATTTAGTCATCATCTTCTTCTTAGCATACAGACTATCTCTCATTATTTGAGAAAATATTGCTTTGCCTATGGTTTGCAACATCTTCCCAAATAGGGGCAAACTGTAGACACCTAAAACTAGCCACTGATAACCTCCAACTAGGATTTTAACCAATTTCCACTTAAAATGCACAATTTAGCCTAAAAACACTAAAACACACTAAAATATTTAAAACTAAGATATTCAAGTGTTGATTCTATCTAGGGTATCTCTAAATGGGGTAATGAAATTTATGGGCCAACTAACTTTGATCAGATCATTTTGAGTAAAAATGCCAATTTTGCACCTAGGTGCTCTGGATTGCTCTTACATATCAAATCTCTTGCACAAGATGTGTGCTTTTGTCATTTTTTGTTGATAACATCATAAATGGGATAATGAATCTGACACATCTAACATTTCTTTTTAGTTCCAATCCAGTCAAATTTTGGACCAATAACAAGGCATTCTAATCAATTTAAGTAATTTGTGCACAAAGTGCTTAAACATGTTTAAGAGCTAATTAAACCAAATTAGATCCTAATCAACAAATACATGGTAAATAGTTAAATAATTTATTTTGGAAATGTATATTGAATATATGCATCATCAGGTGACCTTATTTCTTGGGAAGATATCCCTAAGCCATAAATGCCACAAATATCAAGATCCATGCCTCCCATGCCTCATCAAAGCCCTCCATGCCTCTTAATTTCTCCTTATTCCAATTTCATGATGAGGATAATTATAATTATAATTTTATAATTGAATTAATCCTTAGCCACACATCTCAATCTTGAGATGGATAGTTCAGGTTGATTATGATCAAATCTATAAATAAAGAGCCTATGAACATAATTTATAAGCCATTTTGGTACAAATTGATTATGCTCAAATATCTTTAAATTATTGATAATTCAAAGTTATAATGCATAAATGATTCCAAAATCCATTACAATTAGTGTTACTATACAAAATTGATTCCAAGCCAGGCCAAGCCACAAGCCAAAGGTGCCAAGGAGAAGAGGAGATAGTCAAGCCTTGTTTGATGAAGACTTCATGAGCACAAGCAGAGAAAGCCACTATAACAAGAATTTTGGAGAATCCAAGGAAGGTAAAAGAGGGTTTCTTTTGCATTTTATTTGTGTGTTTTATTCATGTTTGTTAACTAATCTCTCCCTAGTGTCTAGGCCTAAAGATGTTATGCTAGTTAGTGTGTTTCTTTCATTTTGTTTTCATTTTGAAACTAACACCATACTAACCATCCTCTCTTGAGTCAAATTCTTAGTTCACACAAAGGGCATAAATGGTAATAAAAACAAATCAAAATTAATTCAATCAATTATATTATTTCATGATGGGAAGTACAAAAGAAAAATAAAATTTACAAAAACTTGGTCTTAAATTTATCATACTAATTCAAGTTGGGAAGTATGAGAAAGTCAAGAAATGGTTGAAATATTACATGCACTCAAAAAATAATAAAATGAAATGTGAAATAAAAATGAAGTAAACATAAAACATACTAAATATCAAGATGGTAAGTATGTCAAATGATGTGTAACTTCATAATCAATTGAATCTTATCCCTTACTTGACACATGTAATTTGGATGGTGTCTTGTTTATTAGAAAAAAACTGTTTTGATGAGGGTTAGGTCATATCCATAGTCTTAAACTAAAACTCATAAAAATAAAACCCAAGGGGTACCAAAACAACATTGGTAAGTAGAAGGATTAGAAATGGTAAATCAAGGATGTGGGTAATGTTGACCAACTTTGACTTTATAGTCAAATTAGGGCACCTATAGGTAAATATTTGAGATTTTGGGTCTATATGGGATTTAAATTGATGTTATAAAGTGTTTTAAGGGTCAACTAATGTCATTTCATGTTATAATACCTTTATTTATTAGTGCCCTAGGTCTATTTATCATTTTTGGGTCATTTAGAGGCCATTTTAAGTGCATTTAATTCTTTATACAGATTTTTTGGGAATTTTGCAAGTGTTAAAAGGCAATATCATGAGCCATGTGTCCTAAAGAGTCTATAGTGTCTATCCCTAACTTAAATTTGGTTGGTTGATCAAGAAAGAATAGTTTTTCCTCAAAAATAGGATATTTTAGGCACTTTTATGGACTTCCCAAGTCCATCATCAGCCAAAAATGTGAGAAGAGAAAATATTCACCTCCCCACATCCATTTCCACATTTAAACTTAAGGATAATTCAAAAAAAAATCATCTACAACTCGTTTTCCTTTATTTTCCTCTTGGCATGTAAATGGAGATCAAGTTCAAATGCTCACCATGGGTTGTACAAGTGGAACAAAGAAGAATGGTCTTGGGGGTGGATAATAATCTTAGTCCACTCCAATTTCATGGTAATAAGTATTATATTGGTGAATTATACTTTATGAATGATTATAGGCCTATAGGTCTACCTCTATCAAAATGAGTAATTATTAAGGTCAATTCTACCAAGAGGAAGTGGTGAAGTATCCTAATGACCTATAGATACATATATATCATAGATAAAACATATAAAGATCTTGAAGGACCTTTAGGCAAAGTATCTAGGCAAATAACTTCATCAAATACCCTATACCCTACACACAATGTGACTATGAAAACCTAGTCTTGGATTTTGAATCTTTTAGAGGCTCTATCCTTAGAATTGGGAACTAAAATTTGGTAAGGAGAATCCTTATGACCTAGGTAAAATTATCATATTTTTGCTTTATATGAGGAATCAAGTCACATATCCTCTATTTGGTCTCAGAGGAGGGTCACTTATGGCCTACACAAGGGGATAGTTTTGAGGAAAAGAGACCAAAGAATGAACTAAAAGATATAAGCACCCTAAAAAGTATTGTAATATCTTGTAAATGCCAAAATAAACATGATAATACATTGATAAGAGATTGTAAATAAAATGAGGTGACTTGGACAATAAGGTTTGTAGATAGGGTAGTAAGGCAATGGGTAAATCTAGCTCCAATTGGAAGGCCACTTCAAAATGTAACCTTACCAAGCATCCAAATGCTTTATTTCATGATTAGAGAAGTATATTAGAGGTGTCAAAAGGCATTAAATATATGTATTACATCAAATTACATATTTTCAACCTAAAATTATAGATAGACCTATTGACAAGGTCTAGACCCAACATCTACGCAAGTGACATTCTCATTTTTGGTTAGTGAAGAACCATTAAAATGATTGAAGCATGTTTTTAGCATGCATACATATGTGTATGAACTTTTAATTTTTATAATAACTCATCAAGAAGCCATTTTTGGCTGGGAATGAACCAAACCCCTCACAAAATGTAGGAAATGGCTCAAATGGCCAAGATGAAATGTTCATAACTTCCATGAACTAATGCATGGGACATGGTGGAATTTAATAGAGTTAAATATGGTCCTTGAGGAGACCTAAATGGAATTTGGAGGGAGACCCAATGTAAAATGGCTATGAACAAAGGTTAAGAGTCTAGGTCATTCAAAACCCTTGTAAAACTTGTACAAGGACTTGATTGGAGAGAGAGAGCATTTTGAGGATCTAAGTGAAATGGGATTGCCATGAAACCACCTAGAAGTTGTAGATAACTCTCATAAGATTCCACACTTGTGCTTTACTTGTATGAAATTATATGGAACAAAGGAAAATTAGGTTTGTTTTTTCCATTTTGAGTGGTGGGGGAGATATAGAAGGAGTTAGGAGATGAAACAAGTTTTGGAGGAATCTCTACACTTGAGCTAACTCCAAAAATTCATCTCATCTTTTGAGTCAAAGTCCTAACTAAACTCTCACTTTCAGCCAGTCTAGTGAGCTAGAATAGTGAAAACTTGGAAAGTGTTGAAAAGAAATTAGGGGGACCTTTTAAATGTTTTTTTATCATAACTGGTGGTAAGGGAAATATTGAAAAGTGTCATGCCGTCTTTTGCATCAATCATTTGTGAAAATTGAGTATTTTGTAATGCTAAGTGGAGGTGTATGGAAAAGAGTCTTTTAAAAATTACCAGTGATGATTTTTCATGTCCAAAAGAATAGGGATGGTCAGGCATCAATTTAGTGGGGACTTGTTTGTAACCCCTATTTCTTATACCAATCATCATACCTAACCATTTGTAGTGATAAAGGTAGTTTTGGAAGGCAACTCAGGTGGGTAGTTTCTTATGCCAAAATGGTAGTTTTGTGCCACTTTTCACTATCTTTATGACTTATTTTGGATAAGTATATAGTATGAATTTTCATATCTCTACCAACATCTCTTCTAAATTTAATTTTAACTAAAATTATTATCTTTACACATGTCCAAGTGACCCTTGGACTTCTTTCTCTCTCTCCCGCTCTTAAACTCTATAAATTCTATCCATTTTGGCATTGTATGGGATCTCTCTACCTGGGTATGGTGAAGCCCTACTAAAATTTTACCTTAAAGAAATAAATACAAGTTTATTAGCTCATTAAAATATTTCACTAAGTGTATATGCTTGGTTTTAGTCTATTGCAAATGTAATATCCTTTACCTTCACATGTTGATTCCATTGGTACCTAGTGTATTATGTTTTCCTTCTTGGAGTTCAACAAGAAGTGTCTAAAGAGAATGTAGGTGTAAGTGAGTAGGATTCTTAATAGAGTGCATTATAATTCTTATTGTTTAGTTCCTCCTAACCTATGTCAACTACAAGACCCCATGTTCAAACACTGATGTGAGAGGGGAGATTAATGTTGAATGAAGTGTATATGTTATTTGTCATTAGTTTCTAGTGTATGACAAAGGTAAGACTAAAGCGTAATATTTTGGTGCATCACCTCTAGTATAATAGGTTTATTTTCATTTGTTATAACCCTTTTCATCCCCCCTAATTTGGTAGTAGTAGGAACATAAGCTTAAATGATGCATCAAGGGGAGCTAGCCCCTAATCTATAGGTTCATCTCACAAGTTTATTCACTCATAACAAGTGAGATGTCCCCATTTTTCCACTTGGATTAGAGACCTAGAAAACCTCTTCTCATAGGGTACATCTAGGTGCCAAAACATTTTGGCATGCTGGGTGAGACTAAAGGTCCCTTCCTTGAGAAGTTTTAGTGTTCTTCTAAAGACATCAACCTTTATAAGAAATTTACTAAGCACCAATGGTGACTCCAAGTTCATATATAATAATTGAGTGGTCCAATTATACCTATTTAAAGTTTTTTCTTGTTTCATACTCTTTTTTTGAAGTAACTCATGGAGAATTGTGATTTTGAGTTTGTTTTGACACAAGTTGAAGAGTTGTGTCCAACTTTGCCTCTTACTCCAAACTATGAGCAAGTTCTTGTCTAGATTTGTCATGATCCTCATCAAGCATATGTTATCGATGACCAGCCTCATGAAATTTGTACTCTATCTAGCTCAATAGCTCCTCTTCAATCCATTCCATTATTAGTTTCAAAAGAAATCTCCTTGATTATCAAAACTATATGTTATACATTGACACTAGGTGTGGTTGTGGTCAAAATATTCCTAGTTTTTGTGTTAAGAGTGTGAGGTAAGCTTTGGAACATGTAAAAAGGGAGTGTATTCCTATAGAGAAAGCTAGTTGGCCATTTATTTCTAATGATATGCTTGATGTTTGTGGTTTGATCCTCCATCTAGAAGAAATGTTGAGAGCTTATGAACAACCTCCATCTTGGCATCCTCAAGGTGTTCCAAATTCCTTGTCCTTTCCCAAAAAATTATTCTCTTGAAAACCCATACAAGAAAGTAGTCAAGGAAAATAAAATATCATGATGGATTAGGTTAGTACACTTGGTGAATATTGTGAAGAAGAAAAATTGATCCAAAGTTCATTCTAGAAAAAGTTTCCAAATCATGATGAAACTAATTTCATAGTGTAGAGCTCATCGAGAGCTTTCCAAGACTTTTCATGGTTCAAAAAATGGAGTCCAGATGCTCAAGATATAGTCAGTTGAAGAAATCTTGCGACAGGGGTGTCGAAAGTGATGTGGCACTGTGGAAATATGCCAAGTGGACCAATAGCCATTTGACACGTGGAAAAATAGTTAGGTGCAAAAAAATTTGGTTTGGTGTTTTTTATTCACATGTTATTTGAAATTTTCAAATGTTTAAAGGCACCAAAGGCCAAACTACCATGTCACCCACCAAACATGCATTAACCAAGTCCAAGGCGCCAAAAAAGTAGGGAAAAACTTTCAAATCTCTTCCCAAGTGCCTAGAAAGGTGGGAGGTAGTTTTGAACCTTTGACCTACCACCTAAAAAGTTAATTCCTTGACTACTTCAGCCACGAAGGTCAAAGTGTTATAAAAGAGACTAATTTCTACTTGAATAGACATAGGAAGCCAATTGTGTATTGGAGATTATAGACCTGATTACAGTATTTGGTCATTTTGGAGCCTTTAGAGGCCGAATCAGAGCTCAGAGTAAACTTAAAAGTTGTTTATAATTCTGATACACTTTGTGAATTATATTCATTTGCCTATTTTAGAGAATTGGCAATGTCATTTTGAGCTTTAGAAGTTTCCAATTTCAATTTTAGAGAAGCCTCTGCATGTGATTTAGGAAGGTGAAGGACGTGCTGAGTCAGCCAAGGTCTTTCAAAGGTCTGATCACTATTTTTATAGAGATATATGATCTTTTATTGTTTTATAAGTATTATTTTGGCTTGCAAATTTAGCAACAATTAATGGATCAGTTCAATATGAATCCAGGGACATAGGAATTTTGAACCCCGTAAACAATTTTTGTGTTTTGATCTTTGAATTCAGTTTTGCATTTCATTTTTAGTTAATTTATAGATTATAATTTATATTTTAATTAGAATGCAAAAATTACTCATTCGATCATTTACGGGAAATTACATAAAATCAAGAATTTGAAAAATCTGACGATTTCAATGGAAAATTGATGTGATTTATCAATTCACCTTTATTTCAGTTTTGAAACTTGGTTTAGATCAGATTTTCATCAAATTTTAATCATTCCAACATCTTATAAGTTGAGAAAATTAGAATCCATACTTTTAAAATTTCACTTGGAGTTTAGCAGTGGAGTTTACAGATCAAGTTGGTATCAAAGCAGTTAGAATGCAGGGATTGCTTCTAGTTGTGTATTGACATTTGCATCCAAAATAGTTGGATTATTGGTTTGCAGATTGACTATTATTTTAGTGTACCAATAATCAAAGATGAAAATGCAATCTTGAGATGCCAAAAATTTGCACTTGAATTGCAAGTGGCAAAGTTTAAATCAGAGCTTGAATCCAAGGATGAGCTCTTGATTAGATTGCAATGTGGTGAGTGTGAAAAGGTAAAGCCTTCAACTTCAGATGTAGAGACTATGACTGAGTGTAGTGTAAGTTTTTCACCACAATAATCTTCATCTTCTTCCACCATTTCAAATTCAGATTTTAGTAATATTGTTTTTGGTGATTTTGAAAGATACATTAAGGGCATAGGATCTAAATTGTTGTTTAAAACAGGTTATAATTGAGGAGGACTTAGTTGAGATAGCCAAGGTATATCTAACCCAATTTAGGTTGAGCATAGACCTCTTCATGTAGGATTGGGTTATACTAGTGTGCAGGTGGCTAATGAAGAAGTTTCTTCCATGGCTAAAGGAAGATGAGCTTCCAATAGCAAAGGTTCTAGGCCACTAGTTCAAAGGTGTAAAGGTAAAAGAGGTATTGAGATTCCACCCCTTGATTCTTACACTAAATCTTATGATCCAATTGATATATTTAAGAAGTTTGGATATAATGTATAGAAGATAATGCAATCATTTCCATGCACTTTTTGTGGGATGAATAACCATAGTGCTAAGACTTGTTGGAAACAAAGTGCTTTGTTGAAGCATATTGCATGTTTTAAAGACCATTCTTATGTTAATTTGGGAATTGGAAAAAGGGGACCCTCACCTAAGAAGTAAGTTTTTACTCATTGTAAAGTGAGTGAACATAAGATTGATAGATGTTTTAAGCTTCATTCATCTTCACATTCAAGTAATGTTAAAACTAAGATGATTTGCAAACCTCTCACTAAGGTTAATGAAGGTAATTCAATCCATAATGTAGTTGACAATAAAACCCAGGATAAGGTAAAACCTACAAGTGAAAATCAATTTAAGAGGTTAAGTCAACAATATGCAATTGATAATGAATCCACAGAGACAATCAATTTCACTAGGAAGAAAGAATTGGTTAAGTGGATTATCACTACATTCTTTTTGCAAAGCATGGTTAAGAATTCACCTAAGGGAATGAACAAGCTTTGATAGATGTAGAACAGAGTTGGTGGGAACACTTCAAGATAGGTTTATCATATGAAGTTTTTCAATTCTCACTTTTTGATAATTCTAAGATTTTGATCTCCAGAATATACTGTATGGGTAGTCTAAAAATGGATAAGACATTAACTCATTTGAAATAGTTGGGGATATAGTAGAATGATGTTGTGAGTTGTTTCCTTACAACATTTATTAGTTAGACTACTATTTTGAATGTATCTATTTTGGTACAAGAGATGTTTCGATGCATTTTTTAAGACCCTTTGGGCATGTTTAGATATTAGGCAGCATACACTTTTGGTTGTTTGCATTTGCTTACCATTTAAGTCCCATACTAGGGAATTGTATTGTAATATGTCCAAAACATTTATTGTATGTTGTTAGCATTATAAACTTGTCTTGCAATTACATTAGGATTTGTTTTAATTTTTGGCAATTCACCGCTTTACAGGATGTGACATGTGAGCAGGTAGTTTGATATGTTGTAATCACTTTTGCAGTTGCAGATTCACTTACTCATGCCTTTGGATTAGGCATTTATATAGTTTGATTGTGAATAATTTTAATGCAATTGTTTATATCTCTTGCTATGATTGGGTTCTATTTTCATGGATGCAATAGACCAGTTATAAGATTTTAAGTGATAGTCAACTTTTGGAGACCAAAAGCCTCTTTTATAGGGAGGTGTGATTTGGAATTCATTCTAGAAAATGTTTCCAAATCATGATGAAACTAATTTCACAGCATAGATCTCATCAAGATATTTTTGGCACTTTTTGTGGTTTTAAAAATGGATTCCAAATGCTCAAGATATAGTCAGTTGAAGAAATCTTGTGACAGGGGTGTCGAAAGTGACGTGGCACTGTGGAAATATGCCAAGTGGACCAATAGCCATTTGACACATGGAAAAATAGTTAGGTTCAAAAAAAATTGGGTTTGATGTTTTTTATTCACATGTTATTTTAAATTTTCAAACGTTTAAAGGTGCCAAAGGCCAAACTGCCATGTCACCCACCAAACATGCATTAACCAAATCACAGGCGCCAAAAAAGGAGGGAAAAACTTTCAAATCTCTTCCCAAGCACCTAGAAAGGTGGGAGGTGTTTTTGAACCTTTGAATTTCCACCTAAAAATTTAATGCCTTGACCACTTCAGCCACGGAGGTCGAAGTGTTATAAAAGGGACTAATTTCTACTTGAATAGACACAGGAAGCCGACTATGTATTGGAGATTATAAACCCAATTATAGTATTTATTCATTTTGGTGCCCTTAGATGCTAATCAGAGCTTGGAATAAACTACAAAGTTTTTTATAATTTTGATACACTTTGTGCAGTATATTCATTTTCCCATTTTGGAGAATTAGTGATGCAATTTTGAGCTTTATAAGTTACCAATTTTGATTTTGGAAAAGCCTCTGTGTGTGATTTAGGAAGGTGAAGGATGTGTTGAGTCAGCCAAGGTCTTTTAAAAGTCTGATCACTATTTTTGCAAAGAGATATGATATTTTTTTGTTTTTTAAGTATTATTTTGGCTTGCAAATTTAGAAATAATTAATGGATCAGTTCGATATGAACCCGGGGACATAAGAATTCTAAACCCCACAAACATTTTTTGTGTTTTGATCTTTGAATTCAGTTTTGCATTTCATTTTTAGTTAATTTATAGATTATATTTCAAATTTTAATCAAAATGCAAAAATTACTCATTTGATCATTTATGAGAAATTGGATAAAATCAAGAATTTAAAAAATCTAACGGTTTCAATAGAAAATTGATATGATTTATCAATTCACCTTTATTTCAGTTTTGAAACTTGGTTTAAATCATATTTTCATCAATTTTTAATCATTCCAACATCTTATAAGTTGAGAAAATTAGAATCCATACTTTTAAAATTTCACTTGGAGTTTGTTTATCAATGGATTTTATGGATCAAAAATTGAGTTTCAAGGCTCACCTTAGAAGGGAAATTGAGTTGGAAAATTAGATGTGGATGAAACCTATCATGGAAAATGAAAGTGAGTTATCTAGACCTACTCCTCCATCTTGAAATGAAGGTACAAATCCCAAATAAAATCTAGGTTTCCTAGATATATCTTTCTCCCCTTCATCAGCCCCTTAACTCCATCAAAATACCCTTGAACCCACCTTCCCAAGATGGAAAGATGTGATGGAAGCTCATGAAGGAGGGAGAAAATCATGCCTAAGTGGAGAAGTTACTAGGTAAAAAACATTTTAAACCATTCAAATCCCTCCCACCCCTTCTTAAGAATCTTTTTAAACTATCCTTCTATCCCTTCCAACTATCCAAGTTTCCCATCCTAATGTTGAAAATTATATTTCCACTCAAGAATCTCCTTTGGCTAAACTCACTATTTTTGAAATGCCTAAGGTGGATGTCACTAGGAGGGAGGATGAGATTGAAATCTCAAATTGGATTGAAGATGGAGAAGATCTAAATGATGGTGAGAAAGGATCAAGTTGTGAGGATATGAAGGAAGATTTCCCTTGTGTTGGAAAAGATGTCTTAAAACAAGTTGTCTTGGACTCTAAGAAAGAGGAAGAGATGACCTTTTTTATCTATTCTTCTCATGATGTATGCCAGCCAAAAGATGATGACCTATGGCAAAGGTTTGAGAGCATATGTAATGAAGTTGAATCTCTCAAAGAACCTACAAATCCCTTAGAGCTAACCATTCATGACAAACAAGAAAATATTTTTAAAAGGGAGTACATGTGGTATATTTACATGCAAATGCTCCAAGAGTATGAGGAGGAGGAAAAGGAAAAGCTCTTAAACAAGCAAGATCAAGGTGACAGAGGATAAATACATGTTAAAGAGAAGCATCATGAAGAAATCCTAAATCATACTAGAGGAATCTATGATGATACTAGGCCCTTTGAAAGTGATTTAGAGTTTGTTCCCACATTCACACATGCATAAACCTCCAACAACTTCCATAAAGAATGTCAACAAGAAACACTCCCAAGTGGGTCTGATACAATGCTCCTTTAGGAGTTTTAAGAGATTATGAGAATGGAAAATGATGATCAAATCCTTCAAGGAGAGATGGATTTACAATAAGCTATCCCATATATGGATTTTCAAACTTGTCATGACAACATAAAGAGACAATAGTTTGTATCATGATTTGAGGTTCAAGAGGACCTCACCTACCTTGAAAATGCATGGGAGATGACTCCATTGAATGGTGTTTAAAATAAAAGAGCAAAGAGAAGACAAGAGTCATCCAACACCCCATCTAAGAAGAAGCATACTTGGCATCCTCACTCATCTATTAAGGAAGGAGACTTAAGATACTTCCCTTTTGATCCAATAAGGGAAGTATGAGCAAGATCAATGTGCATAATTGTTCCTTTCTACTGTGTTTGTTTTCCCTAAGTGTTAAGTAGCATAAGTGTGTTTGCTTTAGTCCTTATTGTGTATCTCTTTCCTTTGTGTGTTTGAGGTAGTCAATGGTTGTCTTGTTGATCAAGGTTTGATTCAATCGTTAAGGTCTCTCATTTGCCTCAATCCTTAGATGACTCCATAATCCCAATGGACTAATAAGGCTATTATTCTAGTTAGTATAACAGACATACTTCCCCTATGAGTCACTAAATTGTTGACCAAATTTGACTTTATGGTCAAATTAGGGCACTTATAGGTAAAAAATTGAGATTTTGGGTATATAGGGGATTAAAATGGATGTTATAAAGTGTTTAAATGTTTAATTAATGTCATTTCATTCTATACTACCTTTGGTTATTAGTCCCCTATGTCTATTTATCATTTTTGGGTCATTTAGAGGTTATTTTAAGTGTATTTAATGATTTTTACAGATTTTTTGGGAACTATGCAAGTTTAAAAAGGTCATATCATTATCCATGTGTCATAAGGAGTATAAAGTATCTATCCCTAACTGAAATTTGGTAGGTTGATCAAGAAAGAGTAGTTTTCCCTCAAAAATAGGAGCTTTTGGGCACTTGTATAGATTTCCCAAGTCCATCATCAGCTAAAAACATGATAATATAAACTATTAACCTCCCCAAATCCATTCCCATGTTTAAAATTCAAGGATAATTCAAAAAAAATCATTTGAAACTCATTTTCCTTGATTTTCCTCTTAGCATGCAAATAGAGGTCAAGTTCAAATGCTCACCATGGGTCGTACAAGTGGAATGAAGAAGAATGGTATTGATGGTGTATAATAATCTTAGTCCAATAAAATTTAATGTTGATAAGTCTTATATTTGTGCATTATACTTTATGAAGTATTGTTAACACTCTAGGTAGCATTTTGGAAAATTACATTGAAGAGGGGGTCTCCTTTTGAGGTTTTTTTAGTTTTTATCAATTTGGATTGATGTGATGGTGTGTTTTAGGTGTCTATAAATTATCTTAAATAAATTTCCATGATTATTTTTGTCTTGGATAATTCAATTGTTGAGAGAGTCTCTTATAGTGCTTGTTTCTTATAGTTTATAGAGTTGAGTGTAGATCCTAAGCTTGCCAACATCCAAGGAGCTCCATGGAGGTTTAAATGTGTTTTGATACATGTTTTAAAAGTTTTAAATTCAATTATATTGTGAAATATTTTTCAATTCCTTCAAACCAAATTGTCTTTTTCCTTGTTTACTGCCTTGTTAGCAAAGTATACCTACAGTTAACTTCTACAGGGGCATTAAGAGGTTGTACAAATGAGAAAGAGTTGGGAGTACATGGTGGAATCCAATTTGGGCCTTAAAATTCCATAATATTCATAATTATCATTCTATGAAGGCAGAGGATGGTATATAATCATTTCTCACTCCAATGAGAAATTCCATTTTTGGGCTCTTAGTCCCTAAGTGTTCAAAATAGTGGTCTTGAGGTTTTTGTAGATTAATTTTGGTCATGGTGGAGTATTTTTTTACCATTTTTATTGATTTTTACTTGTGTCTCCATTCATATAGTATAACCATGTAAAATTTGGTGGCTAAAGGGTAAGTCCGAAGGGTACTTTGAATTCCTTCAAGATGGCAAGAAACCTACTGAAAGCTATCATTAACATCTAGTAAATTCTCAAGAGGTATACACTCTACAAGTCATTTGATAAGCCCTATACATTGTCTAGAAATATTATATAGATAAAAAGGTCTTAAAAGGTATCTTAAAGACAAATTTTACATGAAAGAGGTCATAACTAATGGGAATGACCTATTGAGCCTATAAAATATCCGTACAATAGGGGAAACTTTCACAGACAGTCAGTTGCTAAGCATTAGGTCAACCTTTTCAAGATTATCATTGTTTGGGGATTTTCAAGATCATTTAAACCATTAATTTTATATTTTTCAATTTTTAAACAAAATCTAACTTCCAATGAGAAGTCAAAGTTTAATAGAGTCATCACCTACAACCCTGTATAGACAGAGGTAAGCATCTCAAAGAGGTCTAAAGAATAAAGCAAGGAAGTGGTTTGTTTTAACTATTCAATATGTTTTAAATACTAAGGCTTGTTTCAAGACTTTTATAAATAACTATAAAAGGTTTTGGTGACCAAAAAACTCTAAACAAACTTGAAACAACCTACAGGCCTATACATAACATCCTATAGCCACCCTATTTAGAAGTTGAGCTCAGTCAGTAATAGGGAGGTTTTGAAGCTCATATAGAATGTAATGTGATGAATTAATGTGATGTATTTATATAAGAGGTAAAAAATGGTTTATATACCCATTTTTAGGCTTGAACATACACCTTGACAACCTACAACTATGCAGAGTGCACAGACACAGTCAGAATTTGGGGTTGATAATAGTCATGAGCAAGGTGGTCTTTTGAGACCTAATTAATGCATGAAAAAATGAAATTATGTAAATTTAATGATGATAATAATTTTAAAAAAAATAATTTCATACTTTGATGTCAAAAAACCCATCTAAAGTCAAGTAAAATAGACATCTATAGGTAGAGAAGGATTGGTAATCATTGTGACACTCAAGAAGTGAGATGAGAAACATGTGATGGAATTTGAACTTATAAATGGTGATAAGTATGTTTAATGTTTAAAACTAAACCAATGGAGCTTTAAAACACTATAATTCCTAATATCTTATATATAATGGAATGATAGTTTGTACATGGACTTGAAACTAACCTATAGGCATGTAGGTCTACCTCTATCAAAATGAGCAATTCTTAAGGTCAATTATACCAAGAAGAAGTGGTGAAGTGTCCTAATGATATATATATATATATATATATATATATATATAACATATAAATATCTTGAATGACCATTAGGCAAAGTCTCTAGGCAAACAACTCCATCAAATACCCTATACCCTACACACAATGTGACTGTGAAAACCTAGTGTTGGATTTTGAATCTTTTGGAGGCTCTATCCTTAGAAATGGGAACTAAAATTTGGTAATGAGAATCCATATGACCTATGAAACATTATCATATAATTTTTTTATATGAGGAATCAAGTCACATATCCTCTATTTAGTCTCAAAGGAGGGTCACTTTTGCCCTACACAAGGGGATAGTTTTGAGGAAAAGAGACCAAAGCATGAACTAAAAGATATAATCACCATAAAAATGATTGTAATAGTTTTTAAACACAAAAGTAAACATGATAATACATTGATAAGATATTGTAAACCAAATGAGGTGACTTGGACAAGAAGGTTTGCAAGTAGGTTAGTAAGGCAATGGGTAAATCGAGCTCCAAGTGGAAGGCCATTTCAAATTCTAACCTTATCAAGAATCCAAATTATTTTTTTCATGAGTGGAGAATTATATTAAAGTTTTATAAAGGAATTTTATGTAGTTAGTCCATCAATGTAGGTATTTTAAACCTAAAAGTGTTGATAGACCTATTGATAAGGTCTAGACCCAACCTCTAAGCAGGTGAAATTCTCATTCTTGGTTAGTTAAGAACAATTAAAATTATTTAATCATGTTTTTAGAATGCATACATAGGTTTATGAACTTATATTTTGTAGATTAACTCATTAATAATCCATTTTTAGCTAGGAATGAACCAAACCCCTCATAGAATGTAAGAAATGGCTAAAATGGCTAAGATGAAATGTTCATAAATTCCATGAAATGATGCATGGGAATTGAAGGAATTTATCAAAGTTATATAGGGTACCTAAGGAGAATTAAGTCTAACTTTTAGGGATACCCAACATAAAATGTCTATGAACAAAGTTTAAGAGTCCAAGTCATTCAAAACCCTTGTAAAACCCCCACAAGGACTTGATTAGAGAGAGAGAGTATTTTGAGCATCTAAATGCAAGGGTATTTCCATGAAAACACCTAGAAGTTGTACATTATTCTTAAAGGATTCTACACATGTGCTTTATTTATATGGAATTGTAAGGAATAAGGGAAAACTAGGTTTATTTTGGTCATTTGAGTGGTGGGAGAGATACAAAAGGATTTAGGAGATGAAAAAAAAATTATAGGTAAAATATACACTTGAGATAAATCCAAAAATTCATCTCATCTTATAGATAACACTATAAGTGTCCTAAATAGACTCTCACTTTTAGATAGAATAGTGAACACTTGGGAAAGTGGTGAAAAGCAATTAGGGGGACATTTTAAAGGTTTTTTCTTATAAATAGTGGTAGGGGAGCTATTTAAAAGTTTCATTCCATATTTTTCATGGATTGGTTGTGAAAATTGATGAGTTTGTAATGCCAAGTGTAGAAGGTGCATGGAAAAGAGTCTTTTGAAAACTACCAGTGATGATTTTGCATGTCCACAAGAATAGGGATGGTTAAGCATCAATATAATGAATGTGGGGACTTTTTTTAACCCCTATTTATTATACCAATCATCAAACCTAACCATTTTTATAGATAAAGGTAGTTTTGGAAGGCAACTCAGGTGGGCAATTTCTTATGCCAAAATGGTAGTTTTATGCCACTTTTCACTATCTTTATGACTTGTTTTAGACAATTATATAGTATTAATTGGAATATCTCAACCCACATCTCTTCCACATGCAATTTTAACTAAAATTATCAGCTTGACATATTTCCAAGTGACCCTTAGACTTCTTTATCTCTCAAACTCTATAAACTCTAGCCGTTTTGGCATTATATGGAATATCTCTACCTAGGTATGGTGAATCCCTGACAAAATTTTACCTTTAATAAATAAATTCAAGTGTTTTACCTCATTAAAAGATTTAACTAAGTGTATATGCTTGGTTTTAGTCTTGTGAAAGTGTAATTTCTTTTACCTTCACGTGTTGATTCCATTGGTACCTAGTGTATTATGTTTTCCTTCTTGTAGGTCAATAACAAGTGTCTAAAGAGAATGTAGGTGTAATTTATTAGGATTCTCAATATTTTTCCTTATAATTCTTATTTTTTAGTTCCTCCTACCCTATGTCATCTACAAGACCCCATGTTGAAACACTGATGTGAGAGGGAAGATTGATGTTGAATGAAGTGTATGTGTTATTTTTCATTAGTTTCTAGTGTATGTCAAAGGTGAGAGTAGAGAAAAATATTTTGGTGCATCAACTCTAGTATAATAGGTTTATTTTTAATTTTTATAACCCATTTCATCTACCCTAAGTTGTTAGTGGTAGGAACATGAGTTTAAATGATGCATCAAAGGGAGCTAGCCCCTAATCTAAAGGTTCATCTCACAAGTTTTCTCACCCACAGAAAGTGAGATGTCACCATTTTTCCACTTATATTATAGACTTTAAAAACCTCTTCTCATAGGGTACATACAAGTGACAACATGTATTAGGATGCAAAAAGTGATAATTTGTAAGGGATGTTAGGTCCTATTTGTGGTCTTACAAAACAACTCATAAATGAAATCCCATGGGGAGTGATCAGTAAGCAAGAAAATATTTCCCAAGAGTAAATATGAATAAATATAATGAAAAAGGTATTGTAAAAATAAAATACTTAGGCATCTTATGAGAATACATTAGGAGACAAGAGTCATACTAAGGACATGAAAAGACACTAAGTAACTAGTGGTCATCTATGTACAAAAGAAACCAATTCCTTATAGACACAAAGATTTGTAGGTACATAATTTTTCTACTAAGATCAACTAATGAGGGTATATTAGTACAAGGAAAATTAAAATGGACCTACCTCCTCACAACATGTTTCCCACTCTTCAAGACCCCTTAAAGAGGCATCGATCTACTATGAAGATTGGGTACTTGCATGAGAAAGTAGGTATCACTAAATGATTCTTTTATCCTCCTCTTCCAATATAATATCCTACCAGACCCCAATGGACCTCAGATCTATTGTGAGGCCAACTATGGATTTTGAGCTTTGACTAGAAGAAAGAGATGTGCTTTGAATCACATCTTTTAGTGTGATTAGACTTATAAGATATTCAATATTTTTGACTATTGATATCATTGCCTTTTATTTAAATGATTTGGATTTTAAATTTATTTTAAAGTATTTTTATTATTCCTCCTCCTTACAAACTTGGAATGACCAATCATGATAAATATAGTGATATACACAAATGAATCGTGGGCTAAGGCTAAAGGAAGCTAAGTAACCTAAGACAAAAAAAAAGTAACTATGACACTTAGGCTTGGAAATGAAAAAGTATGTGATCTTAAGTCTCAACCATGTATATGCTTAGTTTTTATAAATGGAAGAAGGAAAAATGAGATCCAAAGGTGGATCAATAAAAATAAATAGTAATGAGAAATATTTTTTGCTAATTGATCACATGATAAAAGGAGATAATAACCAAAGGGAGCAAGGTAGATATAACCAAGTCACCATGACAATTATCTATGAAAAATAAAGATAAAATATCAAAAAATCTTGAAGATATAAGGGAAGAGTTTTCAAAAAAACTATAAAGGAAAAGAAATTAATGATAAGTGAAAAATATCCATGATAAGTAAAAGATAAGTATATGCAAAAACATAGAAACATAAGTTAACTATAGTATAAGAAGTAGGAGAAACATGATATAAGATAAGAAATAATTTGACATAATGTCAAATGATATAATCAAAAATAGAATAATATTGGATCACATGTTTAATCCAAATATAAATTATAAATCACCATGCATGTGCTCATAAATATTGGTAAATCTATTCACACACATTATCCAAGACATTAGATAAATCTCTATGAAGCTGAATATGAACTACTACCAATGTTTCATCAATCTTTGTTGAATACTAGGCAAATACTTCTTTTTTAATTTCCTCACTTTAAAAAATAGGAATACTCATTAGATCATGTTGAGGTAAATTAGGCAAAAGATGGTCAAGATAATGTGTGGGAACTGGATCTATGGGAGATACAAGAATCACTGATGGAGAAGGATCCATAGGTGAAGGAGGGTCCATGGGTGGATAAAGAACCATAGGTGAAGGGATAAAAGGTGGTGAATGGACCACATGAGGTGTAGCTATAAGATAATAGGGGGATCCTTCTTGTGAGAATGACCTATGGATGAAATGGTAGAAGGTCTAGGAATAGCTATAATATGATCCTTAAGATGTTATTGAAGGATACGATAATGATCAGTGTGATGTGTGTTGTATTGGTGCCATAAACAATACCTCTCACCATACTTAGGTATATATTCAAGATCAATATTTAGAGGAGGTATGGTAGTGTTTATTGATGGGGAATAAGGATGAAAACTATTAATATATTGTCATAACTTATGACAATGGGTGAAAGAGTAATTATCTATCACATGGAAGTAATAAATATGTTTGTGAGTATTTTAGTAGAAACACTCATGAGAGAAGATGTAATAGACATGGAAGAAGATAGAGATGGATCATTGGCCCATTTGGTGTGCATAATATCCATCTTAGGTAAAGTAAGGAAACCATCACCAAGAGAAGGTAGTGATGGAGAGGGAATGGAGCTAGGCATAATAGAAGGAACACTAGTGGAAGAAACAATAGTAGGCTCGATAATAGTGGAATTATCAATAATAATTGTTTCTAATACAAATTATACTATGAGAGGGGTAGGATCAATAGAAGGTCTAAAGAGGGTTGTACTAACCTCAGGGATGAACCAGTGATGGGAGTCAAGGAATCTTGCAAAGTGGTAAGGTCTAATTATAGCACAATCCATGAGCATAGTCCTATAGGGATTTTTAGAGACTAGAGGTGTCGACACCATCTCTACTCTATGATAAAGATGAAAAATTCAAGAATAAATAACTATAAATGTTGGAACATGAGAAGATACATGAAAAGACTCAAGTAAATAAGAATGATAATGCACAATCTTAACATCATAGGCTTAGACAAGACCACCTAATAAAGGATCATCTAAAGAATAGTCATCATCATAATCTGACATATGAAGATCAATGATACAAGTTAGAATAACTTTGTATTAAAATAATCATGGTGAATATAATGTCAAGTCTTGGATAAGACTATGGGATGTCATCGCAAGGAGGTTTGTTAGAATAAGGTTACAAGGAAGTAGGAATCTAAGAGATGAGATGAGGCATGAGATCAAAAAATTTGATCTTTAAGTTAATATCATTGGTATCATCATCATTATATTCTAAAATGTTGGGAGGAATATCATGAATGAGCTCAAGATGCCCATTGTAACCTCTAGTTGAGTTGATAGGAAAATTGAAATGTTGTGACTCATGAAATGGAATGCTAGGTAAAGGCTCAAGAGTGGGAATCTTGAAAATACGATGATCTTAGAATTGTTCAAAATTCCAAGGATTAGTATCTCCTTGAATCCTATAAATGACTCCATTATGAGGGAATTTAACTTATTGGTAGGCAGAATAAGAAATAACTTTCATATGATGAGTCCACATCCTACCAAGAAAGATTTTATAAGAAAGGGGAAAGTTGAATATCACACCTTTACATGGATGGTGATACGTGGGACTATAATGGGAAGACAAACACACCTAAAAGGAGGAATTTTCCTTATATCATATCCTTGGAAAGTACTACATGTAGAGTTAAGATTGTATTTTGAATATCCAAGGGTTTTAATGAAATCAAAAGAAGCAACACAAGTTATAGAACCCTCGATAATCAATGCTCATTTAACTTGGATATCACCTATTTGGATGCTAATTAATAAGGGAGGATCATCTACATGAATCAAAATCCCATTGGGAATCATAGATGCGATAATAAATTTCAAATAAAGATAAGTATCGATAGTTTCATCAACATTGATGGATATATCTTCACATTATTACAAGATATTATCCTTGGAACCAGATAAGGATGCCTCTCATACTATTAAAGGAGGATGAGGGAAATTCATCTCAAATAATATTTAAATAAGATGGTTCTAATGATGGGGATAAGTCCTCATAGCTCAAGAAATGGAATTTTACACTGGAGATTAGTGATCTCTGCAATGGGATCCCACTAATCATAACCCATGAGAATATTGTTAGATATAAGTGCATAATGATTAAAGAGGTCTTCAAAAGGAGGAACCGAAGAGCATTAAAATTTGTGTTTATGGAATGAGAGGGTTTATAATAAGGTTGTAAATCATTTGGTGATGAATTAGGTGGTTTAGATTGATCTTGATAAGTAGAAGAAGTGTTAATAGAAGTTTGGTTATCATTGGAAGATTGATTATCATTGGTATTAGAAGATGATGGAAGAATGGTAGAAATAGAATGGGATGTGTTATCTGAGAGAGAATCATAAATTGGACCATCATCAAAGGTTATAAGATATTCTTGACCTAACTCATTAAAATGAGTTGGAAAAGAATCTTAGATAACATGGTATGTCTTACAAGGAGGTAGGGTGTAGATAGGTTGAGAATTGATGAAAGCCACCACCCTTTACATATTAGTAATGCTAACCAGATTCTCTTCAAAAGTTTATTTGACAAGACTTTCTACATTATTGGTGGAAAGAGTGGGATTATCTTGGTTTTCTTGAATAAGTTGATGATTAGGCAAAGGATCTTTATAGATAGCTAAATGAACATTTTCTTGATTCAAGGCTTGAGCTTTATCATGAGTTTTGTAGTCCTTGAAAGTAATTTCATAAGATTATTGACTTTAGAAAGTGATATAATCATGATCAAAATTAGGTCCAAGAAGAAATTCCATAGCTAAATTATGAACTTGTCTACAAGTCTCATCAAAGTGACCTTAACTAGTATTAAACCAACAAAACTTGTTAGGATCATACTAGGTTTTCATAAGATGAGTAGGGTCAATCTCACGAGGAAGAGGCCTAGGTAGACACTTAAAAAATTTAGCTAAGGAAAGAGGTTTATGAAAATTAGTGTTATTTGTTGAAGAGAAATGAGGATTAGTATATTTTTGAGAAGGATCTAGTTCTGAAGAGGGGGTAGGAACAACAACTTGAACATTGTCAATGATATCATTGAATTGGTAACACCATCATTAGTAATATTGTAGTTTTTATTTTTAAGTGATAGACAAGGACCTATATAATGTTGGGGTGGCTCAAATTGATGCATAAGGAAGTCTTGTCATTTGGTTTGGGCAATGGCTTCCTCCAAGGTATGTGGAGAGAGGGTATGGACTTGATATTGTAATTTAGGATAGAGATCATTGGTAAAGAGATGAAAAAGATTATCATTGGCCATGTTATGTTTACATTTATTTGACAAAGTATTCCATAATTTAACAAAGGCTTAGGTAATTTTGTTTTCATTTTATTTTTAATTGATGAAATGGACTAAAGTTTTTTTAGGAAGATCACTACTTTGGAATTCTTGTACTAAAGCATTCACTAAATCCTCCAAACTAGTAATGGAATGAGATCTAAGTTGATTATACCAATAAAAGGCATCACCATTGAGGGTTTTGGCAAGGATTTTTCTAGCATCAAAGGTGTTTAATTTGACCTAATCCTTATAAATATTTCCAAATGTCTTAAGATGAAGGTAGGATCGGTTGATCCATTATAAAATATTATAGGTGTTATACCTCCAATATCAATGTTAGTAATTTGAGTAGTAAGGGGTTCATTTTGTAGATGTTTGATGACTTTATTGAATAATGGAGGTTGAGGAATAGGATTGATTTGAGAATCTCAAAGAGGGGAAGGAGGAACACTTTGGTTATACGTGCCCCAAGTCATTGGTTGAGGATTGGAATGAAGATTAAGAAGGTGGTTTTGCATTCATATCATTTGATTTGTATTATGAGCTTGGAATATGTTCATTTTATTGAGAGTTTGTAATAATGGTTGATGAGTTTGATTAGTGTTATTAGAATTATTATTGGTGTTTGCATTGGTATTAGTGGCTTGGGTACCACTATTAGTGTTGACATGAGCTTGAGAATACTTATGAGAATTTAAGGAACTAATGGTAAAATTTGCTTGTGAAGCAAAATATGGCCTAGTAAATGGTTGAGAGGAAGAAGCACTAGAAGCATGAGTGCCTTAGGTAGAAAACAATGAACTACTAGAAGAATTAAGGATAATGGATCTTATGAGAGGCCCACTAGATGTAGAACCAACCATGTTAGTTGAGATACTAGGCATAGAGGTATAAAAAGTTAAAGAAGAAGATGTCATGGCATAAGGATTCATGATTATAGAAAGAGGTTTAGAAGTAAATAAATTGGTACCCCCAAATTCAGTTGGGAAAGTAGTAGGAGAATGAGGTTCTTACAATTGATGGCTAATCATAAGGTTATAAATGGTGGAAGGATATTTCCTTATATATTGATGTCACTCCATGATAAATAAAATCATTTCAGAGTATACTCTAACTCAAGTTGATCCTCTAAGAGAAGAGGAGGGTTTTTTTTCAAAGAGGTATGAGGATTCCCATAGTTTATTACATGGGTTACAATATAAACATTACTATCATTCTTAAAAGAAACCCTACTTTGTCTATAAGAGACCCTATTAGGATTGGTAAATTCCATCATGTCTATTAACTAAAATTAAATATTGTTATCAAAACAAAAATTATGATGAAATGGGAAAGAAGCAAGATGAAAAAGCAAAGAAATCAAAAAATGATTGACACAAAACTAGGTCAACCTGGTCAACCTAGTGTAAAAATAGGGACTATGAAACTACATAGGGTCCATAGGATTGACCCAATATAGAATATAGAGACTATAAAAAAAGGGGAAAATCCTATAAATAGTGCTAAGTTGACCAAGTCAACCTAGTACAGTGAACAATAAATAATAAAAAGAACTGATAATAAGTTTGTGAAATGAAAGAAGATAGTTTGCAGTTGATCTAAGAAAGCAAATGCTAAAAGTAAATAGATAACCAATTGAATTAATTTTGGCCAATATAATTGATGCACACAAATCAAAACCTTGCACCAATGCTAACTAATGTAAGTTCTTATACACACAATTGAAGAAAGAGAAAGAAAATAACTTGAAAGTAAAAATAGCTAATTGGTCAACCTAGAATGTTAATTAGATTATTAATAATAATTTTAAATGATAGGGAGTTGGCTAAAAGAAAGGTACTAGATAAAAATATATGGATGGTTTTAGGTGATTTTAGGATGAAAGGAACTATAGTGGAAATGATATAGGCTTGGTATTAGGTCCTAACCCCTCACTTCACACACCATAGTGATAAGGGTGTCATGTGTTTAGAAAAAATATACCATTAACCACGCTTTATACTAAACTAGATTATCAATTCAGCATCCCCTTTGGTGATTAAATCTAATTAGGTTTACCTAGGTAGTCAAATGTTAAAATGCTAATTAATGTTTTGTGATTTGGCCATGTGTGCATAAAATAGAAATAGTGAAACTAAACGATTAATTAAAACACTCTGAGTAAACTATGTGAATTATTATAAGCATGAAAACAACTAAAAAATATGTGATTAACATATAAGGTGAATTCTGACTTTGAAATAAGTTATAGTGAGAATATTATATGCATGACATCTAGAATTAGGTCAATAGGATCAAGATATTACTACTAAAGATAGGGTCTGGAAAACTTACTAGGTTGACCAGGTTGACCTAGTTGTTTTAGATAGCACATATAACAAAAAATTAGGTCAATCAAATCGATCTAGTTGATTATGCAGAGGCAATTTTTAAGACTATAAACTTAAAAGGAAAGTACAAAAAATGAAAGATATAGAGAATAGAAGACTGACCTTGATGGTTCAGAGATGGAAAAGGAGATTGTTGATATCGAACCTTGGATAAAACTATCAAAATCTTACAAACTGGGTCAATTTGGTCGACTAAGCAATATAGAAACCTATTATGGAAGCTAAAAAATGCTAAAAATACACTAGGTCAACTTGGTCAACCTACTTGACTGAACTAAAAGCTTGAAAATGCACTAGGTTGAGTTGGTTGACCTAGTAGACTAATATATAAATCTAGAAAATTGGAACCTATACTCAGTTGAGTTGATCAATCATGTTATATAGGAATCTATTTCAAAGTGGTTAAAAATATACTAGGTCAACCTAGTTGACCTAGCAGGCTGAACTAAAAGTCTAAAAAGTATTGAAAACCTATATTGGGTTAAGTTAATCGATCTAGTTTACTACTCATGTACACAAAGAAAAATAACTATGTCGATAAAATCAAACCAGTTTGTCAAAATATATGATAGAAATGATGATAAAAAATATTGAAAATAAGTGAAATAAATCCTCCAAAGGTTAATTTCACATCAGGTTCACTAGAATGTATGCAATTGGAATTTCATGATGTACATGAATTAATCCTAGATTGGATAAGATAAAGCACACCTACACTTCTAATTAGGTATACACTTGTTAAATAAGAGTATGACCAATATGAGGATCTACTAAACCTAATTAAGGGATCACTTGTAACACTTTTCACAACATATCATGCTAGAAAGGGTTCTAAATCTTACAGTCTAACACAATCACACAATAACCTTAAAAGAGTCCTATGATTTTATATTTCACTTATGCTAACAAATAAGAAATTAAACTACTATAATAGCAAGAAAATCAAACTAATCTCATGTGTACCAAAGCTTGTGACACAAAGTGGGGGTTAGAACAAAACAAATAAATAAAAACTAAACTAAACATGCATAGGAGACATATACTCACATCAATGTATATGAAATCCTAATACATGGAAGAGAAGAATACATACTACATTATCTATCTACTCTTATAAAGGAGAAATAAAGTTAGGAATACTTACCTCTAAAAATGAACCTACTGAGCCTCAATCACTCCCTTGGCCAAGGTGCTTCATAAGATATTGCTATGGCTATAAGGATAGCTAAGATAAATCAGCTCTAGGCTACATGACCTACCTAAGAATCCAAAAGACTTCTCCAAAAGACAAGATCAAAGAAAAAAAGAAATTATTGGACCCTAAAGCTTTATTCCTCAAGTAGAATGGTCAATGAGTAGATGTCCATTTGCACTTCTTCATTTTCTTATTTTTTTCTTATAAAATGGTGGTAAATGGCCTTGTATATATAGTGGTAACATGCCTAAAAACTTTCAGACATGTCAATTTTACTAGGTCAATCGGGTCAACCTAGTACACTTTCAATTTAATACCTAAAGTTTGTGTTAGGTCAACAAGTATGCTAATAAACCAAAAGAGCTAAAGTGTCTTCAAAATACACTAGGTCAACTAGGTTGACCTAGTGTATTGAACATGTCAAAAAGATAACAAAGTAATAAATGAGGGAATAAATCATGATAATGACTAGAATAGATAGGAAAGAGAAGAATAAGCTTAAGGTTCAAGGTTTTATGAGACTAGACTGTGGATGGAAAATGGAAAAAGGAACAATAATCTTATAAAGCACTGATGATCTACCCACCCCTTTCTTGGTGTATCCCTTAAGGCATGCACTTAGAGATATTGAGAATTGACAGGTTCGTACAAGATATGAAGTGTTAGTAATCAATAAAAGTTTGAAAATATTACATGTATATAGAGTTTATTACTATAATATAAATCAATAATATGAATTATAATGACATCTTGGATCTTATGTCACAAATTGATGCATCAATTATTTAAATGCCATGTGAATATGTGATAATCATAATATACTTTACTATCAAATCCCTTAGATCGGGGTTTACTTAAATCATCAATTTTTTAAAGGGAAAAATAAGAGGTTACACGTAACTTTTGTATAATTTTATGATGATATTTTGGTAAAATTTTAATTATCTTATTCAATAAGTTAGTTTATTAATAGATTATTATACTATTTTATTATTGAATTTTACCTCATCTTGTATTATCATGAATATTATTTGATCTTTAAATATCTAAATGTGATGTCATAATGCATGAAAATTATTTGTGTGATGCCTCAATATCTGATGGTAAGAATAATATCATCTCCCTCTTTGATACCATGATTGATCATGTAGTCTATGATGAGTAGTAGGTAGAACATTCAAATACTTTCCAAGAAAGATTCATAGTCTATTATGTGGTTTATATTTTACCTATGTAGTATGTAATCTAATAATATGTTCTAGATTTAAAGGTTCTATATTATTTACTAAATATATAAAAAAAAGTTGAGAATGATTCAATAATATATTTTGAAATATTCTATGCCTCTTTCTCTCTAGTGATGTTAAATTTTACAAAGGATTGCCTTAATATAAAACATAGTGTTGATGAATGTTATTGTAAATTTATACTACGACTATTATTTGTACTCGCATCCTTAGGCATACCTAGAATAAATGTGTTCCCTTTGTCTAACTTAGTGTTAGTTATTATCTTTGAATGACCTTGATATTCCCTTAGACTAATAGGTGTAAGATTAATACTACACAAGTAATCATCAATGTTTATCAGAATTGCATTCTCATCATTATCATTGTATTCTTCTTCTAAGGATATCTACTCTAGATTATCTTAATTAAAATAAATATATGGTATATTATCCTATATGGTTTGTTATTTCTTGATGAATTTGTGATTATCTCATTACATTACAATGATTTTACTCTCATATGTATGTATTTGTTAGATTGATATCATTTGCAATGGAGGTATAATAGTTAACTTAGAATTATTTGATTGTGGATTGCATCTATTAGTATAATTAATAGTTTTAAAGTATTTAAATGGTTGATTATCTATAAGGTGTGTACACATATGTCCTTAATGTATAAAATTTACACATGGATGTGTAGTATATGGTATGGTTTCCATCACGTGTATCCATGGTCTATCTATAAGTATGTTATAATATAAGTGATTAGTCATTACATGAAATAAAGTTAATAGAATATTGGGTCCCATTGTGGTATCTAAAGTAATATAATCTATATCCTGGTGAGGCATGTTGTGAAATACTCTATTTTTATTATATGCTTTTTAATGGAATTCATATTGACACCCAATATTTTCAAAAATGTGATGTTGAATATATTCAATCCTAGTCCATTATCAATTATAACTCTCATGATTTCTTTGTTGAATATTTTTACTTGAACAAATAATGGGAGATGTTGATCTATAGTATGTTGAGTGTAGAATATGAACCCAAAGAAGGTTAGTTCATTGTTAATGACATGAAATGAAAAAAAACTTGAAGAACATAACATTCTAAGCCTATCCATTAGGATTGACCAAGGTCAAACAAGATGTGAATCAAGTAGAAAAGAACACAAACACATTATACCTTCCTTGGAGATTATTTTACTTATCAGTTCAAAGAGGCTTGTGCTTGGATTTTAGATAAGATATATTTATCAATGTTGACTTCAAGCGTGGGAAGCATTTTTCCTTATCCACACTTGATTTGGGTTGAGATTACATGAAGAAATGTGAATCTCTAGTATAATTTTGGCATAGTAAGTTTAGTTCAATAGATCTTGTCTATAATGGTCAAAGGCTCTTACATTTATAGACTTTTTAGTTTTAATGTGAGACATTTATCTAAGATCAAGATAAATGGTTAAGATGGAGTCTTTAAACTCATGATTGCATAATAAAGAGTGTGTAAGAAACTCTATTTAAGGTAATTTTAGAGTGTAGAAGGAATTTTAGAATAAAATTGCAATGATTGGTCCTCTTAGAGTGTGTCATAGTCCATGTAAGAGTGGAGTATATAAGAGGTTTTGTAATAGTTGTAAGAATGTGTGTAATTGGCCATGCCATAAGCCACCCTTGCCCACACTCCACTTCATTGCATTGACTTGCCTTTGTGATGTAATTAAATTGAGTCAATAAAGTAATTTTGATTTAGTATATAGATAATTCCAAATAACCTTGATTAAGTGGTCTTTATTTGGGTGGTTTCAGAGAGATTTTGAAATGCCCAAAGATGAGCCAAATTTGAGATAGACTTTAGAATTTCCATGGAATTTTCCATTAGAAGAAGTTTAGGTTAATTAACTAGGAGATTAATTAACTATTATAATAATGGTTTATTTTCAATGTCATTTATCCAATTAAATATTCATTTAATTGCCTCAAAGTAACACTTTCAAATGGTCAGGTTTATTTGGGGTGCACTTGGTAAAATATGTTCAATGTTACAATACATTGACCTAATTAGGAACATGTTATTGTAAATTCATATTTAATTGGTATATTTGTGTATGATTTGGATAAAATAATTATTTTTTGTTAAATTTTTATGTTATTGTGAAAATCCATTTCGATTATAATTTCAACACAGAAGTGATGAAAATGAAGTGTCTACATTTTTATACTATTTGAGAAGGTGGTTCGAGACACATACAAAGTAACATATATTCAAATAATGAAAGAGATGTCAAGAAGAAGTGAAAATTTTAAATTAATAAATAATTAGTGACCATGATGCCCCCTTGAGAGGGTATATAGAAATGAAGACATGGATGGGATCTTAAAAGTGAAAATAAGTATAAAGAAGGAAAGGGAACCCATGGATGAGATTAATCTAAATGAGTTAATACTTGAATTTTATGATATATATACTAAGGATAGAGATTAAAAATGATTATCCCTAAAGAGGGGGAAACTAGGAAGGATGCATTCTAAGACAAGCGACACATGTTGACTTACCCCAAACAGGGCAAAAGTTGTAGGCTTGGAATTAGAAGAAAGACTAAATAATTGAATTACTCCAAAGAGGGGAGAATAATTTCCTAATGATTTACCTCATTAGAGAAGATTTTATCATTGATCAATATAAATTATTTGTACCGATAGGGAGTATTTGATTATTTATTGATCTAAATGGTTTGCCCCAATATGGCAGATTTGATCATTGATAAGTATAAATGGCTAGTTGATTGATAGGTAAGCATAACTCAAGGATTTAACCTAGTAAATAAATTAAAGATGAGATGAATGACACAAACATAGGTGTGATGGTATAGTTATTGTTAAAATAATGAAGAAGCCACAAAAAACTATGAACATGAGAATGTTCAAAGGTAATGAAAGAAAAGATTGGAAGAACACAATCATGGTTAAATACGAATGAGATAATGGTGGCTAAGTTGAACCTAGAAATTTAATGTAACTAAGTGTTTATTACATAGTCAATAATGACCTTAGGTTGATGTATTTATTCTAATAAGTGGGATAAAAGTGATAAATAAATGATTATTAATTTTTTATGTTTAGATGTGTCATGAGTAACATATATATTAGCCATGTCAATCAATTGAGTGTGTTAGATTAGTAGATAAGGACATTTTTAACACAACATTATCTATTAGACCTCCATTATTTTATTTTTTATATATCACATGAGAGTATGCATCATGATATAAAACACCATGATGATTAGGCCAATATGTGCATAAAGACTAACCCCTAATCTAATAAACAATTGATGACAATGTACCAATGATAAAAACCATGATGGAAATACTAATATATGTCAATGAATGGACTCAATTATAAGTGTGTGATAAGAACAACCATGATGATGACCTTATTGGCAAAATGAATTAAGTCAAGGCAACAACCATAAAATTAAACAAAAAATCAAGCAAGTAAACTCAAATGAACAAATGTTGAAAATACAAGTAATAGAAGGCATCTTGTTATTTAAGCAAGTCAAAATCCATGTGTGAAGGTTCAACATAATAATAAAATAGATGGTGCCCCCAAATAAGGATACATGCAAGGGAAGGGCACATCTCAAAGTGGTTGAAATGATTAGAACTAATAATGAGTCTGCCTTAGTAGGGTGGATTTGAGAAGGACACATCCCAATGTTTATTAAAATGAAGGGATTAATGAAAATAAAGGATAATGACTAGATTTAGGATAAGACAAATGTTTTTGAATTTTTTTTGGCTTTATAGCTCTGTTAGATATTTAAATCCCTTTTTAGTTTTTATAAATTTTGAATGTTTTAAAGTGTGTTTAGGTTTTTAGAATCTAAGCTCAATGGAGGATTATGAGATACAAAAAAATTTAGCTTAAAAAATGAGAGCATGGGATTGGATCACAAAATGGTGAGAGTATGGCTTGAATTCTCATAAAATGGTGAAAGATGTGATCTATTAATTTGAATCAAGAGAGGGTGGTTAGTATTGTGTTAGTTCCAAAATAAAAACAAAGTGAAATAAATACACTAATAGCATAACATATCTAGGCCTAGACACTAGGGAGAGCTTAGTTAACAAAAAAAAAATGAAAAACACAACTAAAAATCAAGGAATCAAATATAATAGTTCCTTCACCTTCCTTGGATGCTCCAAATGCCTTTGTAGTAGTGGCTTGCTTGGCTTGTGTTTATGAAGTCCTTAGCAATGGAAGCTTGGATACCTCCATCTCTATTTGGGACCTTTGGCTTATAGCTTGGCTTGGCTTGGAATCAATTTAGCATTATAACACTAGTTTCTTAAAGATTTTTGGAACCAATCTTGCATTATAACTTTGCACTAATTAAGCTTATAAATGATGTTGTGGGGCCTCTTATTTATATATTTTTGAATTTGATCAGAATCAACCTCAACCATCTATCTCAAGATTGGGATGTGTGGTTGAGGATTAATTCAATTTTTGGAATTAAGTTTTTAATTATCCTCATCATGATATTGGAATAAATGGAAATTAAGAGGCATGGAGGGCATCATGGAGGGCATTGATGAGGCATGGAGGGCAGGAATCCTTATATTTATGGCATTTATGGCCTAGGGATGTCTTTCCAAGAAGTAAGGTCACTTAATGATGTAGATATTCAATATTCATTTCCAAAAATAAGTATTCAATGAGTTTCTATGGAATTATTGATTAGGCCTTAATTTGGGTTAATTAGATCATAAAAATTAGTAAGCACTTTATGTACAAATTACTCAAATTGATCAGAATGCCCTGTTATTGGTCCTAAATTTGATTGGATTTGAATTGGAAGTCATTTTTAGATGCATTGGAACCATATTTAGAATGTTTCTAACAATAAATAATAAAGTCATAAGTCTTGTGAAAAATATTTGATAAGAAAGAGAAGTCTAGAGCATGTAGGTGCAAATTTGATATTTTGACTCAAAATAAACTGATCAAAGTTATCTAGCCCATAAATGGCATTGCCCTATTTAGGGATACTCTAGCCAAAACTGGAACTTGAATATATCAATTTCACATCATTTTACATGTTTTAGTGTTTTTAGGCTAAATTATGAATTTTGGATAGAAATTGGTAAAAATTTTGGTTAGAGGTTATCGGTGGCTAGTTTTAGGTGTCTATAATTTGCCCTTGTTTGGGAAGTTATTGCAAGTTATAAGCATAATAATGTCTTCTCAAAGAATAAAAAGGTCTTGCATGCCTACAAATACAATGACCATAAACTAACTATATGACACCCCCTCGAGGGAATGGTTGGCACAAGTAGGTCAACACATGGTCCCTCAAAAAGAAGCAAAATGAGGAGACTAAAAAAAGGAAATATGATGGGGTGAAAGCATAATGATATTGAAAAATTATTCAAAATCATTGAAAATGTAAGTGGGATGGTGTACAATGGTTTGCCCAAAGGTGTTTATAAGCACTATACCCCAATAGTGGCAACGTGGTATGATAACACAATGATTTGCCTAAAGGTAGTTATAGTCATTGACAAGATAGAGCTACCCTAGTTAGGATAGACAAATTATATAATAACATGCTCCTGTATAGGCAAAAAAATTAAAGTGGTGACAACACAATGATTTTTCCAAAGGTGGTTATAATCATTGAAAAATGCAAGTGGGATGGTGTGTAATGATTTAACCATAGGTGGTTATAATCATTGGACCCTGATTATGGAAAACATGATAAACTTGGCTAAGGATGATGAAATGGAACAACCTAATAGTAGCGAGATGATTATTCAAACTAATAAGGGTTGAAATTCTTTTATGGTTAATTACTTTATTTGGGATATGATTGGGAGTGAATCATGATGTCAGTGCTGAAGAGATGCCACCATTGATAAATAGAATTCTTGAAGATAAGGTTTATTGTATCACGTGTTGGTAGGCATCATGGTATAACATGATGAGGACTTGGCTAAAATATGCATAAGGACTGACTCCCATAATCCAATACTCAATAAAAAATAATGCATCAATGATAAAAACCATGATGACAATGTAAACATATGAATAAGGATGGATTCAAGTGTTAAGTGTGGACAAGGAATCACTTAATGAACACACATAAACTGAATCAAGGAAACAATGCTTGAAAGTAAACAAACAAGTAGACAAACAAACAAAATAAGCAAAAATAGATAAACAAATAATGCAGTAAAAACCCTACAAACATTGCCTCTAGAAAATAGGTAACAACTTAACAAATGAACTAAATGGGGGAATAGAAGAAAAAGAAGGGGGTGGCTGAATTGTCTCTATATGCACTAGGTAAGTGGATGCTACCTACATAGTTTCATGGATGTAATATCCAATAAAAAAACTTTAGGCCAAATGTAGTTCTCCCAGGGAATAGGAAGAATATGATAACTGAAGAAAACAAACATAATGGATATGATATAAGAATAGGAATGATCTTTAAAAATGACAAGTGCATTAGAGGAAAGGCCAAAAAGGATGGGGAAACTAAATGATAAGTGATTTTCTTGTAAATTAGTAAGGGTTCTTAAAATCCTTAAGGCAAAGAAGTGGTAAATGTTTTTGTTCTTTACTAACAATTTTTTGAAATGTTTTTGAAAGTTTTTTGGAGTGTCACAACTCAATCAATAATGATGAGACACTAAATGGTTCACGTCACAAAATGGTGAGATCATTCATACTTAGGTTGCTCAAAATATGGTGGGAGTGTGGCTTAGGTTGTTCATAAAATGGTGAGAGTGTGGCTTAGGTTGCTCACAAAATGGCAAGAGAGTTGGGAAAAGGGTGACTAGGTTGACCTCAATAAGCATTGAGTTCCACCTACGTATTCCCATAATAGGACCTCGAGTCATTGTAGTTCTATAATTTCAATGAAGGAATTTGACTAGCGCGGTAGCCAATTCAAATAAAATAGGCACAAATAGTAAAAATACATAGTATGGCATAGGAAGTGGAAAGGTGGTACATCAAGGCTTAGTATTGCCCCTAGTTTGCCCATAGGTGGTTATAATTAGGACACAATGGTATAGATCAAAGTTACTAATTTTCCCAAAGGCAGTTATAATTAGCAACAAGACCGGTGGTAAGAAAGAATAACAAATGAAGGATGTAATTTCTAAAACTTCTATCACATTGTCCCAAAATATAATCCCTATTTAAAGTTCTTGAATAAATTGATGAATTGATTAGATACCTTGATGCTTAAGCTACATAATAAATGACAAAAACCAAGGTCAAATATGCTAGGCTTTCAAAACACAATGGGTTGATATGTCGAAAGTGGAAAGTGGATATGGCAAAAGAGGATGGATAAGAATGGTATGTGTATAAATAAGAATATTGAAAAAAAGGCATAACTAAAATAATCCTTACAAACAATACACCTTAGCATTTAAGCATAGGACCACTTGAGATAAATAATTTTTTTTGGCTCTGGAAGTTCATCATCATTTAGTGTGGCAATCTTGTATGCTCGTGATCCATAATCTGAAAAGATGATGAAAGGCCTTATCTAGTTTGGTTTGAATTTCCCTTTATGTTTCTTCTCAGCCATGGTATTATTTTGGTTCTCTTTAAGAACAAGATCACCAAATTTAAATGTTCTATACTTAACATGCTAATTATAGTGGCCTTTGAGTCGATTCTGATATGTTTGAAGATTTTTGAGCATGGTCATGCATTTCTCATCTATTAGGTCTAGCTCTTGCAGGTAGGCTAATCGATAGTCATGATCATCTAAGACATGCTAGAAAGAGATGCATGGTGAAGGAAACTTGACCTTAATGGGAAAGATAGCTTTAATACCATAAACAAGTGAATATAGAGTGGTTATTGTGGGGGTACGATGGTTGGTATGGTATGCCCAAAGGGCAGGGAATATTTGGAGGTACCGATCATGACCAGCATCATTGACAATCTTTTTGAGAATGTAGACAATGTTTTTGGTGGATGCCTCAGCCTAGCCATTACCTTGAGGGTAATATGTTTTATAAAAATGTTTTATGATGTTGTATTTAGTACATAACTAGTCTATATCTTTGTTTTTGAATGATCCTCCATTATTAGATATAATGTCAAAGGGGATACTGTAGCAGTAAATGAGATGATTGAAGATGAATTTGGAAATTTTCTTTCTAGTCATGTAAGTGAGGGGTATAGCTTCAACCCACTTAGTAAAATATTCAGTGGTAGCAAGGATATGTTTATGGCCATCAGATGAAGTGGGGTTAATCTTTCAAATGAGGTCAAGTCCCCATGTAGAAAATGGCTATGGTTTCAACATTAGTTTCAGAGTTTTTACTGGGGCATGAATCAAATTATCATGTCATTGATAGTTAACACATTTCTTTACATATGCAGTGGCATCTGCATCCATTATGGGCCAATAATAACTAGTACACAAGATATTTTTAGATAGGATTACACCACTAGAATGGGATCCACATACTCCATGAACTTCTCTTAACACTAATGTAGACTCTAGTAAAGCTAAACAACAAAGTAAAGTTCCATCAAAACTAAGACCATAAAGAGTGGATCCAAGTAAAGTATAATGAGTGGAATTATGAATGAAAGCTTTGGTTTGTTTTTGAGATATGTTAGGTGGTATAACTTGGTCATGAAGGTATTTGTAAAGGTCTGAGTACCAGATAAAATTAGGATCAACAATATCACAAATCATGGCAATGGTTGAAGGTTCATAAGCTAGGGCTGACAAATTCTCAATGAGAAACTAATACTCTCTAGCTTTATCTATTTATTAAATTATTGAGCCAATAGTAATCATGGAATTTTTAGTTTTATTACTATCCCTTGGTATGTGCTCAAATTTAATTTTGGTAATTTTATTTATAAGAGTGTCAACCATGGCTTCATATGGAACCAACTTATCATCTTTGGTCTAAAAATTATCAATGACCTGATTAATGATTAACTGAGAATCACCATAAACTTGAGATGAGATATATTCCAATGCACTACTTTTCAAAGTCCTACAACAAGTGCTTCATACTCAGCCATCTTGTTTGTATAAGGAAAGTTGATTCTAAATGACTTAGGGATTAGATCCCTCTATAGTGTAATAAATAATAGGCCTACCCTTGATCCATGTGCAGTGAATGAGCCATCAAAATATATCTTCTAAGGTTGATCCTCAAGGGGTGTATTAATAATGGTCATGAAGGATTCATCAAGAAATGGAAACTTGAGTGACTATGTGTCTGTGAGAGGTTCTTCAGCAAGTTAATCTGCAAGAACTTATCCCTTGATTACTTTTTGATTGACATAATATATGTCAAACTCACTAAGAAGCATGATCCATTTATCCATTCTAATTTTCAAAGATATTTTAGATAGTACATATTTGAGTGGATCTACTTTTTGAAATGACCATGGTTTTATTATTCAACATATAATGGCATAGTTTTTGAGCTATGAAAACCATAGCTAGAAAAGATTTTTCAATAGGTGTATAGTTATTTTCATATGTAACCAAGGTAAAAATTAGATAATATACAATGTTCTCCTTTCCATTGTCATCATATTGAGCCAAGAGTACCCCTAGGGCATGATCGATAGCTGATAGGTATAATAAGAATGGCTTTCCTAACATAAGGGTAATAAAATAGGTGGATTGACAAGATAATATTTGAGTTGTTGGAAATCTATTTGTTAGTGATCATCCCAGTGAAATGCAACTCATTTTTTCAAAATGTGTGTAAATAGATGGCACTTATCTACTAACTGAGAGATGAAGCATCTAATTGACTAGATCTTACCCTACAAACTATAGAGTTGCTTAAAATTGGTTGGTGGCATCTCTATTATAGCATGGACTTTAGATGGATCAACTTCAATACCTCTATGAGACATGATGAAGCCCATTAATTTGCCTAAAGTTACACCAAACTCACATTTATATATATTTAGTCTAACTTTGTACTCCCTTAGTCTTTCAAATATCTTACGCAACATTGCTAGATGGTCAACCCTGGTCTTGGATTTTCCCAATATGTCATTGACATAGTCTTCAATAATATCATGCATCATATCATGGAATATAATAGTCATGTCCCTTTGATATGTAGATCCAACATTATTAAGACCAAATGACATCACTTGATAACAAAATGTTCCCCACAAAGTGGTGAATGTTATTTTATGTTAATCTTCTAGCATTATTCTGATCTAATTGTATTCTAAAAAGCCATCCATGAGTGAAAGCATTTCATAACCTACCATGAAATTGATGGTCATGTCAATATTTAGTAATGTAAAATCATATTTAGGACAACATTTTTTGATGTCTCAAAAATTATTACAAATTCTAATCCCTTTAGGATTTTTACTAACAGGTACAACATTAGAGATCCATTCAAAGTAGTCAATGGATCAGATACAACCTACTTTAAAGAGTTTTTCCAACTCTTTATTTACTAATATAGAAATTTTAGGATGCATCTTACGGAGATTTTGTTTTACTAGTTTAGCATTTGGATTAACCACAAGGTGGTACAAAACCAAGGTGGGGTCTAATCCTAGCATTTTAGAATAGACCCATGCAAATATATACACATAATATCTCAATAGAGCTATAAAAATATCATGTTCCTCCTAAGTGAGGGACACACCTAATTTTATCCATTTTAGGTCTGATAGAGTCCCAATGTTTACCTCTATTATATCTTCAACTAGAAGGGTTGAACTATCTTCTAGGATAGTAGGTAGTGACTTGAACTGTTGGACTATGTCAGGGTCCTCTATTAGGACTTGCTCTTCAACTTCTCCTAGGCATGACAAATGTGAGTCTCCTAATGGTATATTTGGCCATGTAACAAAAATAATAAAAAATTCTTGAAAATTTTGATCAAATACTTATTTCTTCTCAAAACTAAACTTAGATCTATAGGTAAGTTTGTCATTGGTGGTCTCCTGATCTATATTCAAAGAAAAATGAACATTCCCATCTAATGGCACCTGAAACAAGTTTTCACCACTATATTGGCCTTTATCTTTACTTTTTCCCTCATCAAGAAGTACCTCAAAGAGGTTTTCACTTTGGGACCTCAATGTTTTACTTATTTATTTTTGGCTAAGAGTGTTCACTCACTCTCCAAAATAGGCTACAAGGTCCAATGTGATTGAGAATCTTGATTTGTGATCTCCCAATGGAACATTGTCTCTAAGGCCTAATAAATCATAGAATGCCTCATCATTCTAGAACTCATCAATTAGTAGACTAGATTATTATTGGTCCCAATCTATCAGTTAGGGATAAAACAATGGAAATAGATTATGATGAACAACTTGGGTAAGGGTACAAATGGCATTGTTTTCAAACAGGTTGGTTTCAGCTAGGTTATCAAAGGTAATGCTATGATCAAACTCTACTTCACTATAAACATCATCATCACTAGTTATTAGTGATGGATTTTGAATAAAATATGTGGGGTCACCCCCAGGTGGTTTAAATCCAAGTCCATAAGGTCTTTCATACTTAGTCATTGAAATCAGCTCGATGGTTCCTTGTTGATTTGGTCATAGGCCTCTTCTTTCATAATTATGATGTTCCATGATCCTATTAGGAATAGGATACTTTGCATTTTTATAATTATTAGCTTGATCATCATTGTATAACCATGATTCATCCCCTTCAAAAGGATCAAGTTCAAGGCTAGATGTTGGTACAAAAGTGATAGGTCCTTTATCTTTGTTCTTTTGTTACCAATGCATAAATGGAATGACTTTAGGTCACCCAAAGGTTTTTGGATTCTAAGGAAGATCGGTGATATGAAATGTATCATGGGTCACATATTCTCTTGATCTATTATCTAAAACGGTTAAATGATTAGAAGCTTCAGGAGGCAGCATGTGGGAAAGGGAATCCAAGGTATTATGATCTATGCAATTATCTAGTAAAGGATCAATAAATATAGATTTTTCTTTATCCTAATTAGAACTAGGATTTATATCATACTAATAATTATAGCTTTTAAATTTGGCCTCAAGATACTTATAATTTTCATATGGGTGTAAATATCTTGAAATATTTACTTCCATCCCTGAGTGGGAAAACTTGATACATTGGTACAGTGTTGATGGGACTACATAAATCTCATGTAACCAAGGCCTGCCTAGAAGCATGTTGTATGATAACTCAAGATCCAACACATGGAAAAGTGTATCATGAGTCAAAGGCCCAATGATAACTAACAAACTAATGGTACCCTATGATTCTCTTTCCTAATTATCATAAGCTTTGATAGTTATTGTTTTTGGCTAGAGATCTATCATCATGTGCCCAAGAATCTTGATGAGCTTGAGAGACACTATGTTGAGGCCAAATACATTACCAATAAGGACACATTTCATTTTATGTCATCTGATATAAACTTATATGTACAATGGGTTATTATGAATTTGGCTAAGGGAAGACATATCACTTTGGTTGAACGTGACTTATTGGGTTGGAGTTAGGTGTCCAACCAAATCTTGAAAGTTATCAAGCGATATGTCACTAGAAATAGTGGATTGGGTCAAAAACTTGTTCAAGATGTTCTTATGGAATATTGATGCCTACAATAATTATAAAATAGAAATTTGTGCTAGTGTATTTTGTAATTATTCCATAATATCAAACTTCTTGTCTTGGTCAGTAGTGAATGGTTTATTCTGAGGCTAAATGATTGGTTAGATGATAGGTAAACTGTTGGATGGTTGTGGGCCTATGATATTAATCTTTGACCTCTAAGTTATGATTTCACAATTAATATTAGATACTGGACCATTATTGCTAACTAATGTTGGAAATGGTGTGGGACCAGATAGGATAAGTCTCAGTTGCCAGTGCACTTTCATGTGGTCATGTGGCAAGAATGAGTTATCACTATAAGATCCAAAAGTGGAACTCCTAGTTTTTTGGTTTACATGTATACACTCCTAAGTCAAATAAGGATTATCCATGTAATTTGGTTGAATATTGTTGTTTAGCAATGGTCTAGGCTGATTAGTGCTTGGTCTAGGATTAATAGAGATGGTATTAATGCTACCCCTTGCAATATGACCTACAACCCTATTGTAGTCATGTGCAACTGCATGGTAGGTTTGTAGGTTGTCACCATTATGACCTTGTTTTTGTCTATTATTCTTTCATTTTGGGTTCTACTACTAATTTTTTTGGTTTTATTGGTTTGGCCTTTGATTCTGATACTACTTATTTTGTTGATACATTAGTTGTTGTTGTTGATTGTTCTACTGCTATTGATTGTTATGTCAGGGAAAGGGGTTTTGATAGATCCCAAGAGTTTGATTGGAAGTGGAAGAACCATTATATATTTTTATCTCCCCATTCTCCAACATATTTTCAATTAAATTCTTGATTTTGACACATCTTCATAGATTATGCCCAATGACCTGATGATAGTCACAACATTTATTTTCCTAATACCAATTAGGGTAAGGAATGTCTTACAAATAATGTTTTGGTGTGGGCCAACTAATAAAATTAGTGGTAGAAAGCTTTCAAAATATATACTCCATAAGTTCTCCTAAGTCACTAAAGACACGATGTGTAGGGATAGTTCTTTTAGGAAGAGGGGTTTGTAATGGTAAAGGTTATTGTATTTATTGTGCAGGTCTTGGTTATTTTGCTTGTGGATTTTGTTGGAAAGGTTGCTAGGTGGGATTAAACTAAAAATATGGTGCATATGATGTCTACATAATTTAGACATGATGAGATTTGGTTACTCCATTTCCAACAACATTTCTATTATAGTTGAATTGCTTTGGTCTTTCATGATTATTGGCTTGTGTTGGTTGTGATGCTTGCACTTGATTAAGATGTTGGTCATTTATATGACTGGTACCTTGATTTTTATTAGTTTAATTAATCTTTATGACCCCTTTATTGATGAGCACTCACTCGATCAACAAAACTTTATCAATGATCTCTTTGAACATATGTGCACATTGTAGTTCCAGATGATAGGCTATCTCACTATGCAAATTTTTAATAAACATAGAATCTAATTATTTATCTAGTAAGATATGGGTGAAATGGCTTGAAAGTGCTCTCCATAATTTTAAATAACTTGCAAAAATCTCCCTAACTTTTTTCTTTACTTGTGTCAAGTCCACTAATAAAATCTCATGCTCAAGATTATAGGAAAAATGCTATAGAAATTTATCAAAAAGATCATCAAAGTCTATTGCTGAATTCTTGGGAAACTTTAAAAACCACTCCAAGGCTTGTCTATCCAAGTTCTTTGGAAATAAAAACAAGAGGTATATGTCACTATATACCACTAGTTGACATGTGATAAAGAATTCAGTCAAATAGGCCTTAGGGTCACCTTTCCCTTTGTACTTATCAAATGTGGGTGGTTCATATCCTAGAGGAAATAGTATCTACAAATAATTTATATTGAGTGGATAGGAACACAGGTCATCTAATTTGAAATTCTTAGTTTGCTTCCTCACCTGAATAACAACAATTTCATCCCTCATCTATTATAATTCTTGGGATAGGAAACTGGAAGGAATATTGGTTTGAGGGAGAATATTGGTTTAGGTAAATGGATAGGAGGTCACAAGTGGAACACTTTGACTAGGGTATGATGGAAACACCTGTTGGGGTAAATTAGCTTGGTTGAGGAATAGACTAGGGATATACATACGTGGATTGGGTGTACTTGAAATTGCACATTTGGCTACATGATATTTTATTTTGGATTGATGATAAATGTTTGACCTAGGGTATTTTGTGATTGGGATGAAGGCACATAACTATTCAAACCTTGCTATTGAGTAGGAACTTGTGGACCAAGATCATGTCTCTAGATTTGTGGCACATTTTGAACCAACGGTTGTCTAGTAGGTATTTGATAAATATGGGGACCTCTTTATTGCATGAATAGCTATGAAGAAGTGAAAGCATGTTGCAAATTTATCATCTATCATTGACCAATATTTACATGTTGTTGACTAGTCATTTTTGGGTTTTGGATTGGCATATTAGTTTATGACTGAAAAGGTATGTTTGTTGTTACTTGGTGAAGTGGCAATGTATTCATCATTTTTTGCATTGATACACTAGACTATGTCTAATATTATGGAATACTACTTGATACCTATTGAGGGAGAGTAGGATTCATCACATTCTATCATTGAGGCATAATATTATCCATTATTTGATTATCTAATCCTATAGGTTGTATACTTGAGGAAGTAACTAGTTGAGGTTAGGTTATAGAAACTCCTATTCCTTATTATGATGATCTACTCATGGGATTAACTATAGGAACATGTTTTTGGCTAGTTGTTTGTGATTTAGTATCACTTTGGTCAAGATTGGATGTTGTTTGCACATTATCTACTATGTTTGGCTCACTATTCAGTGTAGAAACTAAATAAACTTCTTTAATAATTGACATATGTATCAAGTTATCTATCAAAGCATTTTTTAAAAATGGGTCAAAACTCAAATTCTCTTTTCTAGTTAACTCCACCAACACTCCTATTTAAGGTACTAGGTCAATGAGGGGTTTACTCACCATGTTCATCTGATTGAAATCATGTGCTAGATTCAAGTAGGTTTGGTATGCTATTTGTATTTTATTAAAGTGATCTTCTATGATGTTTTTGCCTCAATTGGATATATTAGGTTTTTGGTACATTATTTGGACTAGAGCCATAATATTTCTAGAAGAAGCCTATTGATCGTAAATGATATTATGGGGCACTCTTACTAGACTTGGTAGATTTTCATGGGGTAAGTCTACTATAAACTTAGCCCCTACCTCTATGGCCCTAACCAAAATCTCATATTTGTTCTCTAACAAATATTGCTCAAACAAAAATAGATCATAGGTGGAAGTTGTATTGGTAGATTATGGCTGTTGAAGTACTAGCTCACCCATCATGGGTATTATATCTAAGTATTGTGTGGTTTCTTCTTGGTCTTGTTTTATGTAAGGTGGTGTGTTAACCAGATAGTTAGCTAATGGATCTTGGCTTTGTGCTCCTAATTGAGTTTTATAAGAGGGATAATAATCCATCTCATAAGCAATGTTATCTGCATAGGGGTCTTACACCATTTCTTCCTACACAACTACATTACTAATCCCTAGATTGTACATGAGTCCACTATGAGTGTATGAATATATGTTGGGATCCATAGTCAATGCTTGGTGATAAAAGGTCAAAGAGTTCTATAAACTCTAAAAAGGATAAAATCTAAAATAAATGATGCCTTCAACTTGGTCTAGATTTTTCAAAAGGATCAAAAGGTTTATGCAAATATTTTTGAGGAAACAAGCTAGAGTGAAGTATCTAATTTTTTACTATTCACATAAAGGTAAGCAAGTAAATGGACCAAAAATTAGAATGCCAAACTCTAACGTTGAAGTGTTTCAAATCAGTCTAATCTAAGAATTTAAAATTTGTTAGGTATTATGGCCAAACACGGCATCAAAAAATAGGCTCAAAAAATGCATGTGCTAGGACTCTTGGTCAAATGGTGTCAAAAGCTAGACTTTGAAAAATAGATGAAATTTTTAATATAACAAATTTTGAAACACTTTTAACAAACACTAGGCATTCAATTCTTGGATATGAACTTGGTCAACTAGGTATAAGGTATGAAACAAAATGCACTTTAACAATAGTTTATTTTCTCATAAATAATGGTATAAAACTTGGTTCTTTTTGACAAACAAGCTAGACAAAGGTGAATAATATAACTATGCCTTTGATAAAGGATCAAAAGTACACTTAGATTAGTCTAAATATGTAGGAATAAATTTAGAATTATATGTAAGAGGGTACATGAAATAAATTTTAAAATTATTTGGGCAATGTAATGATGTATACTACCCAAAAAGTGTGACAAAAATTTTTTTTTCAAAAACTCTCTAAGGCAAAGACATTTTTCCATAATTTTGATAGCATAACACTACCCTTCTTAACTCAAAATGTTGTGGTATATAGACTTAAACTAGAAGTGTTTAGCTTAAAATGGCTTAATTTTATCAAGTGATGATAATGATTATGAGTCTAAAATGGCCTTCAACCTAAATTATAAATTAAACCTAAGTTCCCTCAAGTTTAATGTCAATGGTGAACCCACTTAACACATCAGCCCTATGAACTTGTAAAGGTGTAATTTCAAATTTAAATTTTAAGTGAAGGACTTAAACAACTTTGGTAAAGGTTTAGACTCAATTGGACAGCATAACTATGCCAAAGTGGATGATATGACTCTCAATCTTTTGATGAACTTTGAATAAGGTAAATGGATTATCTCACATGGGCATCATAATGCCTCTTTATTCAAAGAAAAATGAGGACCATGTGTTGGGTTTGGATTTTTTGTTTACACCAAGTTTTTGACTCCACACAAGACTTTAAACTAGGATAAGATTAACTAATTAAAGGCCCTTAGATCCCAAACTGATAAAGTTACTTGGTGTTGTTAGAATCTATCAATATACGTCATTTGAGAGGATTTTATGTGTTTATCTAAAAGTAAATGTGCATTATATAGTAGTGTTTTTACACCCCCACCTTATCTCAAATGATAGTACTATGACATGGACCTTGAGGTATAACTTGCACCAACAATACTTCTATAGCAAGTGGGGATTTGTCTAAGATCTAACAAGTTTCCAAATGATCTAGGGGAATCAATTTCATAATGAATTTTATGCCAAACAATGTAAAAGAAAAGCCTCGATTTTGGGTTTATATCACTTGGCTTGTTGCAAAAAGGTCTAATCCTTTTTGTAACCACTACAGCCTACTATTCACTCAGTGTAGTGCGATGTCTAAAGTGCCACTATGTCCCATGTGAAAATCGAAAAGAGTTAAAGTAAGTCAATGTTGGGAGATGAAACCCCAGGTTAAAGCTTCCCTAAATAACTTATGGGAGGTGATGAAGTCCCCCTCACAAGACAAGATGCATAAAATAAAGAAAGCATAAAAATATAAAGACTTTAGGGTCATTTTCAATATCACCCAAACTTTAGCAAGCTTTTAGGGAGTGCTTTAGATGACTTTCTTTCTAAGCCTTAGACTAGGCTACTTTGCAATAGGAATGGCACTTTTGATTCCAAGGGTTCCCTATAGGGGACAAATGGAAGAGCATACACATAACATTCCTCTCTTTTCCAAACAAAATTTAATTAAACAACTATTGCAAGAAAGAATTGACAAGTGTGTTCAATTTTAAACCCAAATAAAGTGTTTGGTGGTATTCTTTTGACCCTTTGGTCTTAATTTCAAACTTTGAAAAACATTCATCAAAAACATCTAAAATTTATTTTTTAAACACCAAAACAAATTTCCTAATCAAATTTTAAGCATGAAAAAGTGATATAAATGTGTTTTGAGCAAAAATCTTGCTTGGGATTGCAATAAAATTGTTAGCATGTCCTTTATCTTTGAAGCCCTTTTGAGTTTGAAATAACAAACTTTGAAAAAGTAGGTCTTGGGTCTATGTTTTTGGAAAAACATAGTGACTAAGATCAATCAATACCACTGACATCGATTATGGGCAACCTATATTTGATCGATGTCATTTCTATTGACTGATGTCAGTTAAGCCAATTAATTGATGTCAGTATTTTTATCAATTTCAGTTATTATGTAAAAACCATGGAAACCAAAAATGGAAAAATAAAGTTAGAAAACCAATTTGTAAGAGTTTTAAAAGCTCAAATAAGTTTTTTTAAGGTTGCAAAAGGATCTCCTTCATGTGTAGGATATGTCTTTTCCCACTGGGCATGCCATATGTGATCTAATAATTTGACTCAAGAGAAGATGGTTAGTCTTGTGTTAGTTCCAAAATGAGAAAAAAGTGAAATAAACACACTAATAGCATAACATCTCTAGGCCTAGACACTATGGAGAGCTTAGTTAATAAAATAAAATGAAAAACACAACTAAAAATCAAGGAATCAAATACAATAGTTGCTTCTTTGGATGCTCCAAATGCCTTTGTAGTAGTGGTTTGCTTGGCTTATGCTCATGAAGTCCTTGGCAATGGAAAATTGGCTACCTCCATCTCTCCTTAGCACCTTTGGCTTGTATCTTGGTTTGGCTTGGAATCAATTTGGCATTATAACACTAGTTTCTTGAAGCTTTTTGGAACCAATCTTGCATTATAACTTTGCGCTAATTAAGCTTAGAAATGATGTTGTGAGGCCTCATATTTATAGATTTTTGGATTTGATTAGAATCAACCTCAACTGTCCATCTTAAGATTGATATGTGTGGTTGAGGATTAATTAAATTTTTAGAATTATGTTTTTAATTATCCTCATCATGACATTATAATAAAGGGAAACTAAGAGGCATGGAGGGCATTGATGAGGCATGAAGGGCATGAATCTTGATATTTGTGGTATTTATGGCTTAGGGATGTCTTCTCAAAAAATGAGGTCACTTGATGATGTAGATATTCAATATTTATTTCCAAAAATAAGTATTCAAAAAGTTTCCATGGAATTTTTTATTAGGCCTTAATTTGGGTTAATTAGCTCTTAAACATGATTAAGCACTTTATGCACAAATTACTCAAATTGATATGAATGCCTTGTTATTGGTCTTAAATTTGATTGGATTAGAATTTGAAGTCACTATCAGATGCATTGGAACCATATTACCATTTATAACGTTGCCAACAATAAATAACAAAGACACAAGTCTTGTGAAAAATATTTGATAGGAAAGAGCAGTCTAGAGCACGCAGGGGCAAATTTGGCATTTTGACTTGAAATGAACTGATCAAAGTTAGTTGCCCATAAATTGCATTTCCACATTTATGGATACTTTAGCAAAAATTAGCACTTGAATATATTACTTTCACATTATTTTATGTTTTTTAGTGTTTTTAGGCCAAATTGTGCAATTTGGGTAGAAATTGGTCAAAACCCTGGTTGGAGGTTATCGATAGCTAGTTGTAAGTGTCTACAAGAGAATGGAATAGGATGATTTTGCTAACCCCACAAACTAATTATTACATACATAGTTCAAATGGACCTTAGATCAATGTATTTCAACTAAATGGTAGATAGTAATGAACAAAGCATAAATGGATAAGGTTAGATAATAATGGATGACAATGAGGGAAAGGAATAGGAGTCTCTAAGGACCGTGTCATGAGAGAACTAAATGTGTCTAGTCATCAAAGTTTTATGCAAGTAATATGCCAAAATGTTTCCCAAATAGGTCTCAATATACCTTATACTTTTTTATAAAGTTTAAGATTGAAATACTAATGTTCATAATAAGATAGGCTAGACTAAATAAGATTGAAAGGAAAAAATGGTAAAAATGGAATGGTCTTGAAATAGGGTTGCCCCAAGTGTCAAGGTACTTGGAGACAAAAAATTATTAATGTGTGATGTTAGCAACCTATTTGTCACCATGGTACTTGCCCAAGACACAAAATTATGTATGGTATTCAGCATTGGATGAATTATTTCTCTCTTTCTCTTGATTATTTTTTATTTTTAATTTTTTAACATCTCAACTCAATGGAGGATTAGGAGATGTATAATGCAGACCCTTTATTTTCTAATCAATATTTGTTCATAATAGAAGTTATGTCTAAATATTTTTGTTTATATGAACTATATTTTTATTATTTTGATCTTCATTGGTTATTGATTTTTCTTCCTCTAAACCTCTAGATAAGATGACTTCATAGCCTCTAGAAAAAATAGTGCCACCAAGAATGGTAAATAAGGATAGGTAAAGAAATAAGGGTCTAGTTAGATAATGGAATATAAGATTTAAATGACTAATAGGATAACAATGGAATGTATAATTATTATAGGATAAATGAATATTAGGATTTTCATTCACACACATTAATGTTAAGTCCAGATTTGACATAATTTTCATTATGGTGAGGCTCATTTTGAATTCATTAATATCTTTATCAATAAATGAGAAATTGACCCCAAAGAGGATGAATTATATTAATTAGAATGGTCCCAAAGAGGTTGTTTTGACTCAATGTAATTGGCTTGCTTGGCTTGGCTTGGCTTGGCCCCAAATAGGGAAGATTGGCTTAGATTATAATTGCCCCAAACAAGGTGGTATGGATTGTGTTTTATTATTTTTGGGAAACTAGGGTCTAGTTCCTAAATAATAAAGGGTCTAGAGTAAGGGGATAAATCCAATGAAATACAATAAAATATATTTTTTGATCAATTTGATTAAATTAATTGAATATAGAAAGAAATAAACTTATCTAAAAAAATAAGATGAAATGAATGACTTGGGAGTTGGGATCTATTGCACAGGACTAGGAAGATGTCAAGAACCTAGATATAGATTTTGTTTTATGAAAGGATAGGAGAACCAAAATATGATAACCTAGGGTTTGGTGCTATAGTCCTGTTTTAACATTATTGTCCCTAAGACCTAAGATTTTTGTGTTTTGTCCATTGTCTTTGTGTGTTCTTATGTATGAAATTTCAAAGGATGAATGTTGATAGAGCTCATTATAGGTATGTTTCAATATCCAAACCCTATGTCTATCTACACACACAAAATAACAAAAACATAAAAAGCATCAGGGGAAAAAATTGGGTTAGAGGAAGAATGATCACATAATTTAAAACCCTTACTATCCTAGTCACTGCCTACATTAACCCTCAAGCTAGGGTCTTAAATCAAATGTAGTTATCACTTAGGGAACATGCATAATTAACATGCATAGTAGATGTAAGAATGAAATTTCACCTAGGCCCTTCTTTGATCAATCATGAAAGTCTATGTGTGATGTATAATGCTAAGATATATTATTGACTGATTTTAATTATATATTATGCCAAAGTAATAAGTGTTAGATATAAAATGCCTTGTGTAGTCCTTTATATAAAAGACTCTTTAATATAAATTTATGAGCTTTATTTTCATTTGGATGACATTAGGAAAACTTAAGGATGAATCTAAGAATGGATTGGAACTCATTAAGTGAGGTAAACTGACTATTGGAGCTAAACACACCATTGGATAGGAGCGCTAGAAATAGACACCCTAAGGTCCAGTGCTATAGTCCAATCTCAGTATTCCTATCCTACGGGTTTGGGACCTAAGGGGATGGAATTAACATGGGGAATAGAGTCTAGCTGAATTAGAATGACCATATGAAAGGCTATGGATGAATGGGAATGAGATAAAAGGTGACTAGAGTAAGAGACAAGATGAGGATTAGTAAAAACAAAAGACATGGCTAATGTAAACAAGGCTTATATTCTTCAGTCAGAGTCTCCTATGAAAGGACTATAAAAAAACATGATATGTGTGGTTACTTGACCAATTTAAGGTGTATACATTTGTCCCCCTTTTATTTTATTGATGTAATGAAATGAAGTACTAGCGTAAAACAAATAAGAAAGGAATGCATACCTGAGCCTACCTACATGGAGATGAATGTGTTGCAAAGGGTCTAACTCACTTCTTGGCTAGGGAAGTGGATGGAGAGTTGAATAGTTCTTGCAAAAAGAAACAATCCCTAAAATAGATGCCCCCTGTATTGAATCTAAAAGTGGAATTTGTGTAACATGGAGAAGGATGGAAATACTTTCCCCTTGTGTTGAATTTAGCTAAAAATGAGAAATGCTTGAAGGCCCAAAACTAATGTCTATGCTTTGTCTCACATAAACTCATGTAATCTAGAATGTATGTATAGAATTTATATGATTTAAAGAGTAAAATTTGTGATTCCCCCACTCTAAATATATAAAATAGAATTGATAAATGCTCAGAGGCCTAAAACCAATGTTTGTCCTCTATCATGCACAAACTAATGTAGTCTAGGTCTAGTTAATGTACTGGATCAACCACTATAGATGAATGTACAATCCAATTTGGTGATAACCTAGGTACAATTAGGTGTAATATAAAAATTTGGTAAATGGGCAAGAAGAGAATGGCATGTCTTACCATTCCATATGTATAATCTTGGATGATGAAGAACATGAACATTTATGTCATGCCCCCAAATCTGGTATGTGAGTGATGTGTGTGTATAATCTAGTAATCTATATAACCACATGTGATATGACCTATCGTGCCATGACCTGTGTGCAATATTAGAGATCAAAACACTATGCTCTGCACTATGCCTATAATCTACTATCTAGTTCTATAACTATGTCATGTTATATGAAGATTTATGTGTGAGATGTGTAGTAATGTACATGCCCCAAAATCTAGTATCTGAATCTATGTTTGTATCAAAGTCACTATGAATCCATATAATATAAACCACTATATCTAAATAGTTTATGTACCTATAAACTAAAATCACTATGGATTCATATGATCTAAACCACTATATCTGCAAACTAAAGGTATATCCTCCTGAATGTTTTAATTAATGTTGAGTGACCCATGTAATCTAAATCACTATGTATTTCAATCGATTTGAGTTGAATCTAATAGTCTAAATATTAGAGGTGTAAAAACCATAGTGTATCCACTTATGAGAGTGGATGGGTATAGTGGGTAAGTGCAAGAATAGGAATAGTAGGAATGATGCCCTTTTTGTGGAGAGGGACAAAAAAATTGATACAGGAGGTCGAGCCAAAAGTGATGACTAGTGGCATAATTAAAAACAAGGTTGGAATAGTTTGAATTGATTGAGAATTTATTTTATTAATTAGACTAAGATGTGGGAAGTGGAACAAGTTTTTGATTGGTGAGGACCAAGGTCTATGGTTGGGTATAATGTATGTATAGATATGTGTGTGTCATAGTAGGCAGATGAGGTATTAAGAGAGCAAAACTTGTATGATGTCAAGGAACCATTGTCATAATTATTTAGAAGAAAACATTTGTAAAATGAAGTTACAAGGTTCAAGTTATGGGCAAAATGGTATTTTTCTTTGAATGAAAAAGTTGTTTGATATAGGAAAATTGTATTGATTTTTGATTCATTTGTGTATTGACTAGTTTAAGATTTATAGATCTAGAGTGAGAGATATGTTAAGGAGATGAGCACCTATCATGACCCAATTTGAGTAGTTGGTAGCTCAAGTTGAGGTTGGTGGTGATGTTAGCCTGGTGAGTAAGCTTAATGCTTGATTTTTGTCTATTTTGAAGCCTATTTTGGTGCTTTTTGAGCTATTTTAAAGTAGCCTAGGAAAATTTCCACTAGTTTTAATGCTCCTATCTAGGTTCTAGCATTGTTGTTCAAGTTTCAATGCTCCTATCTAGTGTTTTTATCCTATACCCAACTCTATTGTCCTATGGGTAGGGTTTTTTGAGATGTTGCTTGGTTATGTGCTATTATTTTCACTTGGATAGTGATTTGGCATTATGGACTGATATATATATATATATATATATATATATATATATATGTTATTTTTTGGTGTTTTCAAGGTGAAGTGTTGATGAGAGAGTTCCATAGAGGCCAAGTTATGGAAATGTTATGGCTATTAACATTGTCTGCTAATGAGAGAGCTATCATGGATAGGGTAGGGTTGGGTCATGTGTGTGACTTAGGCATAGTGCATTGGGAAGGTATCTAATTACTACCTTATATGAGAGGTGGAATGTAGATACATGTACTTTATGGCTTCTTATAGGGTAGATTACTATGACTCTAGAGGATGTGTATCATATTTTACATTTACCAATTAGTGGATGGTGGGTAACATTACAGGATGACATGGGTGCTGATGTTATTAATCATGCATCCTTGTATTTTGGTAGTTTACCTTTAGGTATACATCATAGAGGTAGTGATAGTGATGTGCTACTATTACTTATAGTCTAGTCTAGTTTTTCGTGCCTATGGAAGTGGTTGGTCATGTTATTGACCTTGTTTGTTGCTGTGGATGGGAGTGGAGTGTCGATTGCATATAAGATGCATAGGATCATGTGTAGTGTAGAGGTATATAGAACTATGTTCTCATGGGTTAGGACTATGCTTTCCCACCTATACATGGATATTTACCAATTTACATAGGAAGCAATTACTGGTGGTGTGAGTGTAGCTACTTTATTGCATTATTGGGCTTATAAGCACATAGTAGTTATGTGACTGATTGGATTGCCTAGGCTAGAGTGGGAACCTTCATGGCCATTTGGGGAGCCATGGATGAGTACATTGGCTACTGGTCTCTTTGGATAGATCATTATAGATGATTTTTAGATAGATTGGTGGCTCATGATATCATATAGAGGCCCTATAGAGTATTTCTTTGGTGGGTTGAGGATAGAATATAGTTACAATATATGAGGGTTAGTTGTTGGATACATGACCATTGGATTAGAGTGTATGAGTACTTTTAGTATGATCACATGACCAGATAGTTTTGGGTACCAAAAGATGTGCCCCTAGTAACATGGGTATGGGTGAAGAATTCTTTGGCACCAGTAAGGTTAGGGGCTCATGTGAGGCCTACTGAGGATGAGTTAACACCATTACCTTTGGATGCATGGGATATGGATATAGATATTATTGATGTAGATGATTTTGGATGTATAGAGGCATAAACCACATGGTGGGTTATGTATCAATGGGCTCCATTGTATCGTGTTGATGGAGGGGATGCTCTCAAGTATGAGGATCCTACACTGATCTAAATGATGGGAGGTAAGTAGCAATTTTATTTGAATTATGTACAATTTTGTGCTTTAGTTTGATTTGAAAGTATATATCTAATGTAGTGTTGTACTTTATGTGAAGGTGGAGTGGGAGATGTGTAGGATGAAGTACAAGATGGATTAGGAAGTGGAGATTATGGGTTCTAAGAGACCATCATTGAGTCGACACTCTAAGAGTTCACACAACATAGTGATGATGCAATAGAGGAGGGTTTGATAGAGCAAGTGATGGTGATAGTTGGTTTTTATGCTTAATTTTTTGATAGAGCTACTATAGTGATAGTTGTATATGTTAAAGAAGAGGGAAAGAGAGATGAGCTAAGGGCTAAGCTAGATAGGCATAGGATGCCCCCACTTGATTTTAAATCAATGAGTATGAGGATTATGGATGAGTACATAGAGATTCAAAGGTGTTATGTATATTTGCATGAGGATCATGGTTGGCTACTAGATTAATAGAGTCATTGTAAGAGGCATTCATGAGCTCAATGAGGTATAGGACCATCGAGTGGTAGAGTGGATTATGGGACCATTACTAGTAGAGAGATTGAGACTAAGAGCGAGGGCATGATGCCCATTCATGATTAATCATATTTGATGTGATGTATATGTTTTGAAAACTTTGTTATAAATATATAGATACTATTTTGATTTTAACTCATGTGCATTGTGTTATGGGATTTGAAGTATGTTGTTATATTTGTTGTAAATGGTTGATTAGAAATAGTTGATTTGGTATTGATTTTGAGATTGTATATGTTTGGTAAGATGGCATTTTGGGATGTGAATTTATTGTTCATGTTATGTTCAAGTGTGATGTTTAGGTTTGATTTATAATCATATGTGAGAAAAAAAATTGTTGGTTTTGTAACTGGTAAGTTATTTTGACAAAGTGGACTGGTTTAATCTTGGTAAAATGGGATATTGGTAGGATCAAGATTTGGATAATGTGGTTTGGCTTAGGGATGGTTTTTTGGGACTAAGAATTTTTATTTATAACTAGGAATGCTAGTTGTTAGTAGAAGGGGATGTAAGAGTACATTTTGTGCTCAATTCCCCAAAAGTGGCTCAAGAATGCAAAGGCTAGTCCTTTAGCTCCATCATCACCCACTAAGTGAAGCTATGTAATCATGTGTGTGTTAGTCAATGTTTGGATTATGTGTCCAATCCCTATGATTAGGTGGCTCAAGAATACAAAAGCTATCCCTTTGGCTCTATCATTACCCCATGAAGTGAATATTTGAACTAATGTCAGTATGAATGTGTGCCATATATTTATCTAAACCTTGATGGCCAACTGAATAATTTCCCATACTACTCATGTTGTGTAGGAACATAAAATGTATCTAATACTATCTATTGTGCACTAATTGTAGCTATGCAAGGAGACTCTACCAAATGTAACCTTACTGGATGTGCAACTGAAGTTATGTGTTGTGAAGAAGGCTCATTTTTCTATAATCATAGTGGATTTATATGTGAAATAGTACTTTGTGGCCTCTATTATGATGTATATGACTAAGTAATAGATTGAGATGGAGCTAAAACCTATGATGGTGGCTATATAATCTTAATCATAGTGGTTTGATATATAAAATGGGTCCCAAAAATCTTAGTCATAATGAATATCTCTATAGATAAATACTCTATGATGTGGGTTCATCTAATCTTAACTATAGTGAGTTGTTATGTGAGATAAGACCTAGAAAACTTAGCCATAGTGAATATCTCTTTAGAGGAGTACTCTATTATGGTGCATGTGACTATGCTAGATATGTATATGGAACTATACTATTTACTCCTTAGACTATAGTGCTATATGTAGGTTGATTTCACTGTAATGGCTTTTAAAACTTCTAAATAGGTAGAATAAGAGATCTCCTATGAGTCTTTCTCCTAGAACCTGCATTACTCTCATGATGATTAACTAATGATTTTGGTGAAAGAATTTCTTAGGATGACTCACTCATGGAGGAATGAGGTCTAGGAATCCATGATGGAGATCTTGATGCCCCCTATATAAATGCTATGATGCCATTATCAACACATCTATTAATTCAATCTTTGAGTCCATAAAAATCATTGTCTTTGTGTCCATGGATACAATAATAGTTACAAAAGGGTCAATGTGTCTATCTATGTAAGAGATGTGGATCTCATTGATTAGTATAAACTATTGAGATTAACCTCCTATCTAGTATTCTTTATAATATGACACATAGGCTATCTTACTCTAAATCAAACTATAATGGTGCCTAATTGCTTTGCTCTATGGTTCATATTGTAGGTTTTGCTCTAGAAATTGGCCCTCTATTCTTAACTGGTTGCTTTTCTAGTTGAGGTCTCCTATCTTATTAAGGACATGATGGATGTTATATTCTAGGATCTATAGATGTAGGTACTACTATAAAATCTCGAGTAATGTGATAAAGTGAATGTACCTCAATCAATCCCAATTTATTTTCCAAGGCAAGAATTGTAAAGCATAAGTTCATGAAAGAGGACTTTATCTGATATAATAGATTATTGAGGAGAGATTGATGAAGCCTCTTAATAAAGATATATTGGATCCCTAAATCTATTATTTTATAGATCAATATTAACATGTGCATATTGAATCATAAGATATAATCACTAATTGGCTCTAAAGTATTCTAATGTAATGTCACAAGTTTCTCATATGTAAAATGAAAGCCCATGTTTTCTATGTAATATATAATAAATGCCTCCTCTAAGTCATCATATGTGTGCAAGGAGCCAATGGTAAGTATATGAAAGAACCAATTATATGTTTCCCCCACTAATGTATGTTGGAACAACTTCAATAGAATCAATAGACTCGTATGAGATGGCAAAGCCTCCCAAAAATCTTGAAGGTGTATGAATGGATCCCTAGTTTTATCAAAGTGAGGCAATGATGGTATCTGAAAATGCTTAGGCAATGAAGCTTTTACAAATGTATTCAGAAGAGGGTTACCATGTAAATCATTGGCATCCATCCAAGACTTATAAGCCTTGTTTTCTATGTAAGGATATGTACTTGGTGTTGTAAGTCACCAACTAAATGCATAAAATAAATAATCTCTTGGGATGGTATATTAGCATTATGAAGTGGTTTGTTTAATAGCTTAATTTGATCATTAATTTTAGCCATGGGAATACTATGCTTAACAATTAGATCATAATGAGGGGGTGTGATTACTTGAACATTTGAAGGAATGGTAACTTGGACCTTGGTACAAGGATTTGGGCTACCATTCTCTTTAAATCAAGAGTGAGAAATAGGTGCTACTATAGTAGGGGTAGCTTGGGAGATTCATTGGTATCTTTATGTTTTAGTGAATCACATTCTAATTGAGTAGAGGATGTGATGCTATCATTAATAATGCATTATTTTAAATTGAATCATGCATAAAAGTAGAATCAACATTTGGTAGTGCATTATGTTTGAGAGGAAGAGTGAGAGAAGAGTTAGAAACATGCGATGCATTTTCTTCCTCACTATGTACATAATAATCATCATTATTCCATGCATTATCATAGATGAAATATCATTTATAGTCACTCTCATTTTCATGCATGTTCACTATCATACTCATTATCACTTCCATTATCACTAGGGAGAGGTGTAAGAGAAGAATTTAATTCTTTTCTAATATGCAATAAATTATCATGTGAAATTGGAATATTATGTGCATCTATGTTAGCCTTGGATGGAGTTTATGCATTATTTTTATTTGAAATATGAGAATTAAGAGTAAGATATTTATCATTTAGACATTATTTTGACAAAGTAGTTTAGGAACATGAGATGTATCATTTGAACTATGCATTGGTAATTTGATTTTATTGCATTTATATTATTGTATTTTGAACATAGAATCATCAAAAGAGAGAGAAATATTAAGTTCATATGGAAGAAAATTATCACCAATAAGAGGTTCACTTGGAAGGGCATGACTAATTTGTTCATTTAGTGCATTGTGCATAGGAAAATGAGGTAAAAGGTATCTTTCCTATTTATCAAAATTATTTTCTCTAGAAGAAGGAATAAAAGATATAGGTTTGAGAGAAGAATATGTATTTACTTTTTCTTCACTATCACTTTCACATGTATCATCAGATTCCTCATTACAAAAATAGTAATTATCTTCATGTAAATGAAATTATTTTCCACATTTTTAGCTAATGTGAAATTTTGTAAATTTGTCCATTCATTGTCGTAATTATGAGAGAAAATTATAAATTTATCTATGGGATGATAAGGAAGAAGTGTCGTAGTGGCAATTTTATTTCTTTCACCAAAGAGAATGTGCAAAAGTATTACTAAGAAAATAAATACAATAATAACTACTAACATAGATATTTTGAAAATATTTTTGGCACTCTAAATAATTTGCAAATATTCCAAAATATTTTTCTAAAAATTGCAAGGAATGTTTGGGGTTTGAGGACCTAGTTTAGAAATCTAGGGTTGTTGGTTAGGGTTTTACAATTTTTGAAAATTAATGCAATAATTTAAATTCTAAAATAAATTTGAATAAGATAAATTCACAAAATTTATATAAAAATAAAAAATTTGAAATTTAATTTTTTTTTTAAATAACTACTAATATTGAGATTTTGAAAATATTTTTGACACTAAACAAATTGCAAAAATTCCAAAATACTTTTCTAAAAATTATGAGGGAGGCTTAGAGTTTGAGGACCTAGTTTGAAAATCTAGGGTTTTGGGTTAGGATTTTAGAATTTTTTGAAAATTATTGGAATAATTTAAATTCTAAAATAATATTTAAATAGAATTAATGCACAAAAATTTATACAAAAATCAAAAATTTAAAATTTGAATTTTGCACAAAATATGAAGGAAAAACCCTTAAGGTACCTAGGATTTTAGAATTGTTTGAAGTAAGTCAGGTTCACCAAATTTTTTATTATTTGTGGGAAACTAGGGTCTAGAGTAAGGGGATAAATCTAATCAAATATAGTAAAATATAGTTTTTGATTAATTTTATTAAATTAATTGCATATAGAAAGAAATAAACTTATCTGGAAAAATAGGTTAAAATGAATGACTCAAGAGTTGGGATCTATTGCACAAGATTGGGAAGATGTTAGGAACTTGGATCTAGCTTTTGTTTTGTGAAATTATAGGAGTACAAAAATAGGACACCCTGGGGTCTTTTGCTATAGTCCTCTTATACCATTATTTTCCCTAAGACCTGAGCTTTTTGGTTTTTATTTGCTATCTCTATGTAAGCTTGTGTATGAAATTTTGAAGGTTGAATGTTGATAGAGCTCATTTTAGGTCCATTTAAATCTCCAAACCCTATGTATATCTACACACACAAAATAATAAATATGTCAAAAGCATAAGGGGGAAAAATTAGGTTAGATGAATATTGATCACATGATCTAGAACCCCTATTGTCCTTATCGCTGCCTACACTAGCCCTCAAGCTAGGGTCTCAGATCAAATGTAGTTCTCCCTTAGGGAATGTGCATAATAGATGCAAAAATGAACTTTCACCTAGGCCCTTCCTTGATCAAGCATGCAATTCTATGTGTGATGCAGAATGCTTATCTATACTATTGATTGATTTTAATCATGTATTGTGCTAAAGTAGTAAGTGTTAGATATAAAATACTTTATGTAGTCATTTATATAGGATATTCTTTATTCCAAATTTAGGATCTTTATTTGTATTTGGTCCACATTAATAAAACTTAAATATGAAGCTAAGAAGGGATTAGGACTCATTAAATGAGGGAAACTAATCATTGGAGCTAAAAATGCCATTGGATAGGAACACTAAAAATGGAGACCCTAGGGTCTAGTGCTATAGTCTAATCCCAGTGATCTTATCCTATAGGCTCAATACCTAGGGGGATGGAATTTTCAATGGGAATATAGTCTGGCTGAGCTAAAATGACCATCTAGAAAGGCTATAAATGATTGGAAATGAGTAAAAAGGTGACTAGAGCAAGAGACAAGACTAAGATGAGTACAAATAAAATACATGGCTAATGTGAACAAGGCTTATATTCTCTAGTCAAAATATCCTATGAAAGGACTATGAAAATACATGATATGTGTGTTTACTTGACCAATTTAGGGTGTATACAAATTGATATGATTCAAATGAAATAAAGGATGGATTACATGACCTCAGCATTCCCAACTAATAAGAGCATAAGATTAAATGAAAATACAAGAAGTAGTTTGAATTGACATGTATTTAATTCATGGTAATTGGATTTAGTTGAAATAGACTTAATATTATGGATCATGATGACCATGATTAAATTGGAATATAAACCTAATTTGGTTTTGATTTTCATGTCACATGATTTAAGAAAAACCAAATTTATCTTTGATTAGCTTAGTTTTAGAATTGGTTTGGTATGTGGTTTAAGATGAACCTAATTTGGGTTTAAATGGATTGCTATATGGTTTAAGGGTAAACCTGATTTGGCTTTGACTAGATTGGTACATGGTCCAAGATGAACCTAATTTGGCTTTGACTGGCTTGGTTTATGGTTCAAGATGAACCTAACTTGGATTTGGTTGGTGTGGCACATGGTTAAAGATGAACCTAATTTGGATTTGAATGTTTTGTTACATGGTTTAAGCTAAACTTAATTTGGCTTTGATGGGTATGACACATGGTTCAAGATGAACAAAATTTTGGCTTAGATGGGACCTTGGTCAAAGTTGACCTAATTTGGATTTTGAATTTGAATTTAAATTTGGTAGATATTTAATGTTTAATTGATTTGGTAATGCAAATGTTAAATTATAATAGTTCAATAAAATTTTGTCCATATAAGTATCCATACGAAAGGTGTGCGAATCAAAATTGTTTCTAAAAGGGTGCATAAATCTTAGTCTGTCAAATGTTTTGATTATTTGTGTCTCAGAAAGGATGTAAGTGTTCAATGTTTAGGACTTGAAAGGGTAGTTGAAATTGGTTCAATTACCTTAATTTAGAATAGTTGACTTTGGTTGAATTTTGATTTTGGAACTAAATGGATAGCATAACAATAATTGTTGGACAAGCAATTAGACTTTGGTTTTAGAATTGTTTGGAATTTGAATTGGATTTTTCTTGGAATTATAAATTGATTTAAATTGGACATCCTAATGGCATGGTTTGGACAATAATGGTATGTATTTGTAAAAATTTTGAAATGGTATTTAGAAAGAGTAATTTTTGGCTTGGAATACGGACAAAGTAATGCCTCTTTATGTAGGTATGGTATGACAATGTTTTATACTTGATATTTAGACTTGACTTGTTTTAGGATTTGGTTTTGAATCTAAATATAATTTTGACATAACAATCAAGTATCAATATTCAAGTATTATAAGTTTATTTTAATACTTGACTTAGGTTTGCATCATAGTCACTAAACCTGTGATATACTTACCTTTAAGATGATTAAAAATTTAAGGGTTCATTAAATAATAAAATGCAATTATGGTGGTGTTTTAATCCCACCCTTCCCTCAAAGGTTCATATGTGTAAGAAAAAATTCAAGTCTTCTACCTTTATACCCATGCATTAGTGAATGCTCCATAGTAAAAGAGGATCCTATAAAGCAATCCAAATTTGGGCTATTCATGAGAGGGTTTAGCCCCTTTACAACCACTTCATCCATTGAATTTGAGTAAAGTGCTACTAAATTTTGGGATTACTTAAAGTTTTACTTGGCTTATTATATAGTCCCCAAAGGGACAAAATCCATCTAATAATAAATCCAAAGGTAAATGCAATGAAATTACGTAGATGATTCATAATAATATAATTATATATCATAGAATTTAGAATGAAATAAGTAGATCCATAATAATAATTGGTGAAAGAATATAATACTTGAATATTATGACTGAGCCAATTTAAGGTGGTAACCTTCACAATAATGAAATAAGATCAAAATTACCAATATAATTATAAAATACTAACCACTACCTCCTACATACTCTACTTATCCATGGTTATTCCATAACTAACCATAATAAGAACATCAAGAAATGCAACAAGATAATATTGAAGTTGTGTAAGCCACAAGTCGAGCACACATATGCCAAGATGCACTATAGGTTAAGGGCATAGTAGTAAGGGTGTTTATAGGAGGATACATACCCTATCAAAGAGACCATGTATTCCTTAATGGTGATATTTAATGGCTTAACATTGGGAGTTAACATGTTGCTTTCATGAAACACTTTATGGGGAATTTTGTTAGGACTTAATGACACCTTCTAATAATTTACATCCCCCATCAAATGTATAGGGCTAGTTCAAATGTTGGGGGATTAAATCTCACATACCATGCCTTAAAGACCTATGAGATGGAAATGATGCCCTAATTGTGTAGCCTAAAATTAAAAGGAAATGTATCACAATTTTGATTCATAGGAATCCCACTAAGGTCAATAAAAGAGCATACTTGATGAATCTCTTGGAATAAAATAAGTGGTCACCTTCACATTTTTGGGTCACCCTATCAAGGGGAGAGCATACGAATGAAGTAACCACATAAAACACAAGAAAAATAAAGTAAATGCAAGAAAATAAATGATGTAGGAAAGAACATTTTTTAATCCTAAATTGAAATTATGCATTATTTTTAAGCCCAAATAGAAATGTTTTGAAAATAAATATGTTATTCTTTTGGGGTCTAAAATCCACTCTTTTGATCAAGGTCTTACAACAAAGAGTGGTTAGAAGTTTTCAATGTGATTTTTTATTGGTAAAGAAGTTGAATAGGATTGTTTAAATCTTGGATTTCTACCACTACATGAATTTGCTATTTTTAGGATGAATTCATTGTTTCCAAGGATGATTTCATCATTTTATAGACTTGCAAGAAAAATAGTAAGACAAAAGACAAAATACAAAAATAATTTTATTTTTTTTATATGAATTCACTATTTTTAAGATAATTTTAATGTTTTGACCTATTGGAAAATAGTAATACATAAGACAAAAATGATTTTTTTGCCCTAACATGAAATTAATTATTCTAGGTGTGAATTCAATGTTGCATAGGCCCACAAGAAATAGTCAAAAAATACCAAAAATGAATTCACAAATTTTTAGGATGATTTTGATATTATGTGAAAAATTTTCATTATTCAGAACAAATTCATTGTTTGCCTTTGTGAATTTGTTATTATGTATAATTAATTCATTGTTTCATAGTCCAAATTCATTGCTTTGACCTGAGACAAAAATTAACAATTTTTTGAGAAAAAAGAGGTGAATTAACTTAATAATTAGGTCAATTCTAGTAATTATAAGAATAAGAAAGATTTATAAAATATTTTGACGTGCATATGGTCCCAATGGACATGTCATTATGTATAAAAGGAATCCAAATAAGTTTAGTTCATTTTTAGTGACATGAAATCAAAAATAACTTGAAGAACACAACATTTTAATCCTATCCACCAAGATTGAGCAAGGTCAAACAAGATGTGAATAAAGTAGAAAATCAAATAAACACATTATACCTTCTGAGACTCATTTGCTTACCAGTTTGAATAGAATTATACATGACTTTAGACTAGGTATATTTGGTAATGTTGACTCTATGCGTGAGAATCCATTCCCCTTGTTTACACTTGATTTGGCTTAATAATTTCATGAAAAAATATGAATCCCTAGTGTAATTTTAGCATAGTAAGTTTAGTTCAAGAGAGCTTTCTATAATGGCTACAGGCTCTTACATATATAGACTTTTTGGTTTGAATTTGAGCCATTGATCTAAGATCAAGATCAATGGTGGAGAGGGAGTCCTCAAACTCATGATTTTTCACAAAAATCAATGTGTAAAAAAATCTATTTGAGGTAATTTTAAAGTGTGAAAAGAATTTTAAAAGAAAATTTCAATGATTGATCCTCTTAGGGTGTGTTACAGGCCATGTAAGAGGTTATATAAGAGATGTAAGAGTGTGTGTAAGTGGACATGCCATAGCCACCTTACCCACACTCCACTCCATTGCATTGACTTGCCTTTTTGATGTCATTAAGGTGAGGCAATAAATCAATTTTGATTTTAGGAAATAGATATTTCCAAATCCATGGAATTTTATATTAAAGGAAGGTTAGGATAATTAATTAGGTGACTAATTAACCATTAGAATAATGGTGTATTTTTACTATCATTTTTCTAATTAAATATTCAATTAATTAACCTATAATAACACTTTAAAATGTTTAGGTTAATTTGGGGTGTACTTGGTAAAAAAAATTGACATTATGCTGCATTACCCCAATTAGGAACATGTTTTTATAATTTTAGATTAAATTGATAGTTGTTTTGTGATTTGGATCAAATAATGATTATTGGTAAAATTTACATGTTATTATAAAAAATTGTTTTGATTATAATTTTGACAAGGAAGTGATGAAAATGAAGTGTCTACAGTGAATAATCAATTAAATGAAAGAAACATGTAATTATGACTATCATAGATGCCTATCTATTATAAATATGTATAAATTATGTATCAAGTAAATCATACATCAAGTCTAAAAATCCACAATAAATTTTCAAAAATACAAAACCCTAAGATAAGGGGAGGGAAATTTAATGTAACCATGGTTTGCAATTCTCAATACAAATAATGTGTTCACCAATATGTTTTATTTATTTTATGATTTATTTGACTCTAATAGCATAAAATAGTTGAATAAATCATATTGCTTAAAATATATAATTCCTCAATAAATTTGAATGTAACTAGCTAAATATATTAACTTATTATGGTTAGAAAACACTATAGAAATAATGTACTTATATTATTTTTCATCTATGTAATTCTATGAGAGGCTACAATCATTAAAAAAAAATTAAAAATACATGTGAGTGCTCAGATCCAAAACAAAGAATCTACATATGCTTAAACATGTGTGTTCTCCTTGGTTGCTTGCATAATGGTGATAATATCTCTTGCACTAAAAAATTATCTCATGTAATTTTTATGGTCTATGATAATGTTGTTTATTGTGCTTGTGTCTAATGAAGGTGCTTATATATTCAAATTTTTGAAAGTCTATGCAAATATACCTATTTACCTTTCAATTACTTCAAATTCTAGTTGTGCATTATATATCAACTATAAATAGGGATAATGGGTTAAAGGGAATGGTTATGTTAACCTTAGCCATCCCTTGTGACTAAGTGTTGCCTACTTATCCAATACTTTGAGGAGGGAATTAGACCATATTTAGTTCTCCCACCTAGTTGAGTGTGTGTAGTCCTATGTAATATTAATATGTTGTGTAATCCTATATGTGGATTTCAACACATGACAAATTGTGACTTGACCTTGTAAATGGTGTTTAGACTTAGCTCAAGTCTTTCTGCTTTCAGGTGTTTTAGATTTGGAATCTCTTAGGAAGTTTCTCTCAATATACATAGTGATTTTCAGTGATATCTAGATATGTGTTAGGTAGGTGATATCCAAATATATAAATTCTTAGGCTTGATGTGATTATATATTTGAATTGTTAGGTTATTTATTTTTAACCAAGTTTAAAAATGTGTGGGTTGACCCTTATGTATATGTTGAATTTTGGAATCTAGTCATTGATTGGCATGAGGACAAGTACACTCTAAGTGGATAGTTCACAAAAACATACCTACCTCAAAGATGTGAGAAAAGATTAGGTAATTCATGTGTGATAGTAATGACAATTTTGAAGGGTCAGACATGTATATGAGAATGCCTAGAGAATGGTAAATAAGATGTATGTATGTTAGCATAAGTTAATTAGGTTAAGGTTTAGTTGAATTACACATTTTTAAGTTCCTAATACCAAAAAATGAGTGTCTATAATTTTCTTACCTTAATGGGTAGAAGTACATTGTCTTAACTACCCATTGTTTTCTTGATCATAACTATGAGAATGAGCATTATGTGGTTCTATTATACCCTCAAATTTCTCTCCCCCCAACTATAATAGTTATAATCCACAAAGGAGAGGACATGGTTCCAAAAAGTCACATTGGAAAGTGTGATTTTGATGTGGAATCAAATATTATCAACCTTTTTTAGCACTAAAAAAATAATGGGGTAAAATCAAAGAATTTAA